>KV455017.1:0-251104 GCA_001662575.1 Pseudogymnoascus sp. 23342-1-I1 | reverse complement strand
GGCTCGCTTGCCGGATACGTTAGTGTTTTTGCCTCGGAGATACCTTACTGCCGTTCTTGGAAATTAACTTTTGACTTTTGACTCTTGATGTCCATGCCGCCTTGAAAGCTGGAAAGGGATCCGTGATAGGAGCTATGTTTACAGGAACTATATAATTACTTAGGACTATAATCTGTAAGCCAGTTACTTGGAAATGGAACTAGAGTAACAATTCCTATTAGTTTGAATTGCTAAGAGCAATTCTCGGTTTCGTGCACTCCCTCTTGAGACCCTTAAGGGGCATGAGTACACGCATCACTCCTGTCGATTACTATGCTGTCACTGCCGCTATTCTGTTGCCGTCACTACGCTGCTACCACCACTGCGCTGCCGCTGCCACCATTTTCTTGTCGCCGTCACGCTTTGCTGTCACTACACTTTTAGCTACCCCCGCGCAACATAACCGCTCGAAGTGCACCAGAGAAGTTGCTCGCGGCGTAGGTTCCCTAGACGTGTTTCTTGCGGCGGTCTCACCATATATTGCCAGATAGTGTGCCTCTAGCCGCCTCATGCTTACTCTATGGCTATTAAGTACGATTCTCAAACATCCACACACCCTAACACGTAATCATCACAGTATATATAAATCATTTTGACATTCTCTTCGCTCCCTATACACTCCCCGCGCCCACCCTCCCTCCTAACATACCTCCCCGAGTAACCTCGCCCATCGCCAAGTAAACTTTGAGTGAAGATCCGTCCGTTTCCCATCCCATCATGCACACATCCCAATAAATAACAATCTCGTGAAGAGATAATGCTCACCCTCAACCACGCCGATAAGTAAATCCCGTCCCGAAAATCCCAAGCCAGAAAACTCGCCGTAAAAAACACAAAAAGTCAAAAAGTAAAAGCCAGAAAAAGAAGAAGCCCATCATCCTGTCCGCTCTCCCAACACCTCAGAACCCATCCCATACCTTCCCATACCGTCCCACGCCCTCTAATATAATACATTACTTCCCCTCCCCCCTTTCTTTTAGCACCTCACAATCACCTCACAAAATCACCTCCCCACCCCCCCCGCCCCCGCACCACCAGCACCCTCACCCATCCCCCCCCCCGTCAAATCTGCCCAATCCCACTCCAGCGTCATCGGCATCTGCCACAAATCCGGCGGCACAAACGGCTGCTGGAAGCTCTGCGGATTAATCGGCGAGTGCGGATCCGCCCCCGACAAATACCGACTCATATCCGGGAACGGCACTCCCGCCCCGGGTCCCCCCCCGCCGCCGCCATTCACCGCCGCATCCGCGTGGGACAGGTGCTCGAAATCCGTCGCGATCTCATGAAACCCCGTCGCCTCAGACATCCAGCTCATATCCTGCGCCGGCACGCCCCCGCGCCCATCCGGACCCGTCGAGTACCCGTTCGCGCCCACATCCCCCCCATACCCCCCCGCCTGGAACTGCTGCTGCTGCTGCTGCAGCGGCGGCGGCGGCGTGTGCGCGTGCCTCGCAATCGGCGGCCTACTAACGCTGAGACTCGGCAGGACCTCATCGACCTCCTTGCGCTTTCGGCGCGTCGTGGTGTCGCGATCGGCCTTCTCGAGGACGACGCGCGCGATGCGCTCGAACTCTGCGCAGACGCCGAGCATGCGCTTTACGCCTGTGTTTTCGTCCTCGCCGGCGAGCATGGAGAGGAAGTTGACGACGAGGTTCATGAGGCGGACGTCGGAGCGGGCGCGCGGGTCTTGGGGGTTTTGGAGGATGTTGCCGAAGAGGGTCATGAGGGCGGAGACGGGGTAGTAGAGGATTAGCCTGGGGGGGGGGGGTTAGTATTCTGATGTGGTATGGGTGGAAGGGGGGAGGGGTGGGGAGGGGGGTGCTTACCAGACGCAGGAGAAGTCACCTTGGGGAACGTATTTGACGAGGTGGATTGAGGCGCGTGCGGAGGAGACGCAGAGGGCTGCTGATGAGAAGACGCGCGGGTTAAGCGGTCGTGAATTCAGCCCCTGGATGGCAAAATTGGACAATCGGCTCGTCCAGTAGCCGTGGTGGATGGACATTCGGTGGATGGTGGTGAGACAGTTGTAGTAGCTGAAATGCAGTACGACAACGTGCAGGATGAGCGGGGTATGCGATGCCTTGATCTCGTGCTCGGGTCGGAAGTCGATGGGGATGCTGTCCTTCCACTCCTCGAGCTGCTGGTCTAGCTCGCCGATCGTGTTGAGAAGTTCGCCGTCTGACTGCTTCGAGGCGCGCGTGGAGTATAGCTGGGTGTACACCTTGCTCACGATCGTCGAGAACTCGCACATCAGCCGGAACAAATTGACCTTGCCCTTACCGTCCGCCAGCGGGATATTGCCGATGTTGTCCTCTGGATCCGCGCTCGGCAGCTCCACATTCATATCATCGTCATCCTGCACAGGCGGCCGCCCGAATCTCAGACAAATATCCTTATCAAGCATATATCCAATCCAAAACACGCGCTTGCGCTGCTCAATCTCAATCGGGTTGAGATTAAATCCCGAACCCCGCTTGTGTAGCCCGATGCTGTGCGAGAGTCGGATGGCGGATGCCACAAGCAGGAACGACGGCTGCGGGTTGGGCGTGCCTTGCATGAATAGCGCCATGCCGAGGAGCGCCTGTACGCTGAGCAGGTCGGTGTTGCGCATCGTTAGCTCGGTGTACACGGCCATGGCGTTCTTGAGGTAACCCCACGCTTTCTGGTCTTCCTCTTCGGGGACTAGATTGCTCATGACGCGCAGGCGATGCGCGATGGCGAGGGCGATGTTCAGACTCGCCCACCATCCCGAGCCGTCGTATGGGTCGCGAGAATATTGTCGCTCGACGAGATGCATGAATGTCGGTTGGTGGAAGAGAGGGAACATGCAGTTGAAGTTCTCGAAGAAGTCCTTGAGGAGAGACAATGCTTCAACTTTCTGCGGAAGCTGGAGGTATATGCGTCGCTCGAAGATATCGCCAAAGACCTCCGGCTTCCAGTAAACCCATTTATTATCGTCGGCCGTCGCCTCCGCGATCATAGTCTGGAATGACTCGTCGCCAGTCTTCTCGTTCACCCACTGTATCCCCTTGGGCGAGAATATCGAGAACCCCGACGACGACCCAATATACCTCGTCTCACCCTGATCATTAGTAACGAGCGAACACATCAGATCCGACAGCTCCTCCACCTCCTCCGCAGTCTTCTCCCCCACCCTCCTCTCCGATCCCCTATCCCCCTGCGTCGCCGGCGTCGACACACTATTCGGGCTCACCGACCCGCCCTCCGCACCCGGCGTCCCCCTCAGCGTCGTCGCCTGCGACGGAGACGTCGGGATCGAATCGGAAAAGTGACTCGCATCCCTCTTCGAGGACTCCCGACTCGCCAACCTCTTCTCCAACATCCCCAGATCCGTGCTCCCCCCATCCTCCTCATTCAGCAAGCCCGACAACCTCAGTAGATTCTCCATCCTCCCCAGCCGATTCTCCAGCCCCTCAATGTACTTTGCCCCCTTCGGCGGGCTCCTCTTCTTCTCCACCTGCGTAAACACGCACTCGGTCTTGTAGTTGGTGCAATGGCTGCACGCCGGCATCTGGCCATCGCACTTGATCTTCTTCTTCCGGCACATGTCGCACGCGCGCGCGATGCGCCGGCGCTTCGCCTCGTTGCTGTCGTCGAGCAGCGTGCCGGCGTCGCCGAACATCCCGCTCGTCAGGCCCATGCCCTCAAGTCCGGTGAGGATCGGCGAGCCGTCCGCGGCGTACGAGCCGAAGATCTGGGGCGGCGGGTCGTGGTTGAGGTGCGGCATGGGGTAGTTGTTGTGCTCGTGGTTCGTGGTGGAGGTCATGGTGGCGGTTGTGGTTTGTGTCGTGCGCGTTGCGCCGTGGGAGGGGTGGGTGGTCGGTCAGTCGCAGGGCGGCTGGTGGGTGTGGGATGAGGGGTGTGAGGGTATGAGCATGCCAGTCTTAACTCCGGTTGAAGCGGGATTATGTGTGGCGGGGTTCGCGGTATTTCGTTTCTTGCGCTCTTTCGCAGATTATCTCGATCTTTCTCGCCGCCTTTCCCATAAATTATTGGTAGTGGTCCCTCTATCTATCCTCTAGCGCAAACGATTAGACTAGAGTACCATGATTCAAGCTGACAAACGTGAGAAATTATTTGGAAACAGTATGAGGGAACAAGTGCAGCCGGGGAACAGAGTTTCCGGGGAAGAAGTAGCAGAGTATAGGTCTTTTGAATTGCCTAGTTGAGGTAGTTGGAGGAGGGAGGAGGAGGGGTGGTGCGCATAGACGTACAAGATAGAGTAATAAATGGTTGATGCCTTTGAATTCGGGGTCGGGGTTGGGGAAGTTTTGGGGTCAATTGGTGTCAATTGGTGTCAATGGGGGGAGGAGGGGGGCCTGTTCGGTCTCGGAGATCGGGGGGTACGGAGACAAAAGTTTAACGAGGCCCCGACGTATGGAAGTATGTAAGTATTGATACGAATACGCGGGGGTGGCGGGTGCAGGTGGTTCCACACTCTAAACAGCTAGAGCTAGAGGGCTCATACAGTAAATGTGTACTGTAGTGCGGCCACTGGGGGGGATATTTGAATATTCAAATATTCAGATATTCAGATATTCTAATTATGGGATTATAGGATTATGGGATTATGGGATTATGGATTATAGAATTATGGGATTATAGGATGATTGAGGTATTAAACTATGGGAGGGGAGTATAGAGGGGTATAGGGGAGTATAGGATTATTAGGTTGCTAAGTGGGCGATTACTGGATCACTCGCAATACAACATACAACATACAACAAAAATAATAAATCTACTTATCACCCTGAGTCATTCTGGGTCCATCTTCATCTCCAATACAGGGCGCATAGCGTCAAGGCGTAAGACACCTCTGTATGATGCCTGAATCCTCCCTGTTCTCCCTGCTCTCCCTGCTATCCAAGCCCTCCCTGCTTCTTAGTCTGATGTGAGAAAGTGGAGATGCAGATGGAGGCTTAGACCTACGTACGCCCGTACAGTATAACCACCACCATCTATGTACTGCACAAACGCACTTACTTTATGGATGGTAATTATATGGCTAAATTCCCATTAAATCCCACTTCTTCTCTACTATCTCTACCGGGTCCATCCATCCATCTCCCCATGTTAACGTCCGAGGTTCCGGCAGCTAACAAGAAAAAAAAATACACCCTCGTTCGACGTCCCGCTTCTCTAGTCTAGTGGACAGACAACTGACAGAACTGCAACTGACAGAACTGTACTCCCCCAATCCACCAATCCACCACGCTCTCAATTCTTCAGCACTAAGCACCATAAACAGCCCCCTCCTCTCCCCCTAAACCAGCCGCAGCCACAAAACCTGCCGTTCACAGTAACATCATGCGCTTCTCCAACCCATCCAAACACCCATCACCCTCTCCCACAGACCCCCCGCCTCCTAACCCAATGTTTCACCCCCTCTCCCCCCCCTACCACCCCCTACCACCCCCATCCAGCCCCATCCAGCCCCAAACAACCCCAGACAGGAAGCTGCCTGCCACACCGCCCCCCATCCCATCATCCCATCAATCCCTCCCCACATCATTTGTCACCCTCCATCTCCCACCCCCTTCTTCCGCCGGATCTCCGTCACAGCACGTTTCACAAGCGTCTGAGGCTCGAGGACCACTAGACATACCATCCAAGCAAGTACGCTTCTGCCTCCTATCTTAGTACACTCTACTCTGCTTACTGTCCTCTGTCATGCTAGGCGCTTTGCTCTGCCCACTGCTACAGTACTGTGTTATGGGCTTGCTTTGCTTGGCGATGACTTTGCTTTAAGCACACTGGGAACCACCTTCTCCGGCCGCGGCGAGTGGAGACCCCGGGAAGGGGTGATGTCATGCGATGCGATGCGGAGATCGGTGCCTGGGCTGAGGTTACAGATTTTTGTCGTGCTAGTTAGAGTCGTGCCAGCTGGAGTGAGTTGCGGCGCGGTGAGCTGCCGGTGCGAGGGGAGGGGAGGGGCGATGGGGTGATGGTGATAGTCAGGTCAGGGCATTGTCTGATCGAGGGAGGGGTCAGTTCGTCCCAAGCAGATCAATCTGATGCGTGGGATCGATCTGTCTACATATGCGTGCCTGGACCCAGGTGCTCCATCATTGTCGAGGCAGTTAACTAGGCCCACTGCCATCAGGAGCACAGGAGCACAGTCACGCAAGGTAATCACTGCTTGCACATCACGGTACAGTAAATATTATTCCATTCCATCTCCATCACCATCATCCATCCCACTTTCTACACTCTCCTCACACAACAGACAGACAAAGTCGCCAACCCCCGCCCGCGAGGGCGGGGGGAAAACGTACACTGTATGTATTATACAAGAATCCCATCACCTTCCCTCCCCGTCCCCTTTTATCTTCCATTCCTCCTTCCCCCTTTCCCAACACCATCCCACTATCTCATCCCATCCATACAACCCCACTCCCACTTATATCCAGTCCCCCCCCACCACCCCATCCATACGGCCATCACATACACCTCAAACCCGCGCCCACATACCCCCACCCCCCCTTTTCGAACTCTCGCAAAGACTTGATAAAAAACCCAAAAAACAGAAACGGGGTGCCGGACCAAGAAGTGTAAAACCATGATCATAGCGCGTCGCTTTTGTGCGTTTGCTTCGGGGCAAAAGGGGGCGTGAAAAAAAAGAGAGGGGGCCCAAAACGAGAAAATCGTTCTCTCTTGAGCCCCCCCCACTTCACCCCCTAAATAGTAGAAAGGGTGAAGAAGAAGAAGATTATAAAAAAAAGCACACTCCCAATACATGAACACTGCGTCCGCTGGTATCGCAAACGCCCAATCGATTAGATAAAAAAAGAATAGAGAAAAAACAGATCCCAGAACTCCAAACTGATGTTTTTAAAGATAGTATGTTTATCGTCTCGAATGCGTGGACGATTATTTTGGTTGCCGAAGAAGAGGTAAACTCGTAGCTGCTGTACGCTGTACGCCGTTGCTATAATTTCCAGCGCTGCTGTGGTTGTAATTCCCGCACGTCAAGACGTGGTATGTAATGTAAAATATCCCCACCCAGCAGGTGCGGCCAGGCCAGCTCGAGCGGGCTCTACACCTCCTCCGTGAACCTCGAGTTGCGCGACCCATCCCGTGACGGGTGTGACCTCCCCAACGCATCCGGCATAGGTAGCGGCGGCGAGGCGTTGAAGCTGATGAGCGGACCCGTCCCCGTCGCGGGACTCCTCGGCGGCGCCCTATCGTTCAGCGGTGACGACGGTAGGCCAGCTGAGGTAGGTGAGGCGGGATACCCCGTCCCGCCGTAGAAGCCGCGCGAGTCGCGGTAGAAGGAGGTATTGCTCAGGTGCGGGTCGGCGAAGGGGTCCTGTGGGCGGTCCGAGAAGGGGTCTTCGTAGCCGTTACCCCCTGAGGTGAGCACGGAGGGCAGCTTACGGCCTGATACGCGGACGAAGCTGCGGTGGCTGTCTGCCGCGCTGGAGTTGGTGGCTTGGGACTTGCGGTTTTGACCCGTGAGGCTCGCGAGTGCGGCCGGGACGGTGAAGATCGAGGCGCGGCGGATCATGGCCATGGGGCCTGCTGCGGCGGCGCCCGAGGCGATGTCGGGGGAGGCGAGATCGCGGCCGCTGCCGAGCTGGACGCTGCCTTGTTGGCGGCGCTTCCAGCGGAGGAGGAGCATGACGAGGAAGGCGAGCAGGGTCACGCCTGCTAGACTTCCGACTACCGAGCCGACGACGACGGGGGTTGGCGGAGGGTCGTTGGAATCATCATTTGAGGCGCCCAAAGCTGCGTCGCTTGAGGAGCTGCCGGTGCCGGTGTCGGTGCCGGATCCTGAGCCCGTCCCCGTGCCGGTGCCTGCGGTCGGTGTGCCGTATACGGCCCCTGTGCCTGTCCCTGTTCTTGTTCCACTAGTTGAATATATTGTTGACGTCAACACATTGCCATATGCGTCTGTGTACACGGAATAGTATATGCTGACTCCATTTTTGTAGAGCGCCGAGGTCGCGGTCGCGCCTGTCATGGTATGGGAACTCGCTGTATTGTTATATAAAGATGCGAATGCAGAAACCCCATGTGAACTTTTCCCAGCAGCTGCAAGGTGTTAGCTAGGACTCATCAATGCACTAGGCTTGGTTTCTTACCAGTCCCATTCACTGGTGTGAGCGAAGAGAATATGGGCACGTCGGATGGTGGTAACGGCGCAGCAGTTGTGTTTGGTAATGCAGTGTCGGACGCAGTGCTGGGCAACACAGTGTCAGGCAAAGCCGTGGTCGTAGATTCCGGAAGAGCTGGCTCGACCGTACTCGTGGGGATCTCCGTAGGGACATCGGTAGGTATAATCGTAGATGGGGGCGGTTGTGTCGGTTCGGGCTCCGAGGTGGCACTGGGTGTGTCTGTCGAGACAGGATCAGGGACGCTGGGAGCAGCAGACGCGCTATCACCTCCGCTATCTCCAGCGGGAGAGGGAGAGGCAGTCGCGCCATCAGCCACGGCTTCTTCAGTTGGGGCAGGTGCAGCGGGAGCAGCAGTCGCGCGTGCATTTTCATTATCGGTGGTTATGGCTGTATTGGCTGTGTATGTGGCATTGGAAACAGAGATGGTGTTGCCATCGCCGTCGACGGCGACCTGCCGGACTACAGACACGGTCTGGACCACTGCTGTGACGGTAGGTTGAGCGGCATCCTGTCGTTCGTGGAGGTGGGCATCGTGGACGTGAGCTCGCCGTTGGTGGAAACGTGCGTGAGTGTGTTTGTTTCCGCGATTATCAATATGTTCAGTGTGTTCGCGATGAACGGTCTCTGCGAGGGCGGCCTGAATGAATGAAGGGGCCTCGTCGGTGTTGGCCATGATGGCGCGCGGGCGGTGACCTTTTCCTGGTCTCTCTCTTGTCGTTTGGTCGTTTGGTGTCTCTATTCTCACTCTCCGCAATGTTTGAGGAGGTTAACGATTGTGGAGAGGCGACATGGCACTTGCGACCATGGCGAGCGAGAGGTGGAAAGGAAGATCAGTGGGGAAGAGGAGGAAGCAGAAGAAGCAGAAGTGGAAGTGGGACGGAGAAGAGGAGAGAGAGCGAAGCCAAGCCAAGCATAGGCACAGGCACAGGCATACACGAGAGTTTGGATGGAACGGTGCAGTGCCAGTGCGGTGGTGCGATGGGTGTACGACGTCGGTAAGGATGCTACCATAGAGGTAAGGACGTTAGGGAAGGTAAGATTCCCAAAGAGGTGGTGGTGGGTTTTTTCTGTTGTGGTTCAAGGGTCAGGTCCACGAATGACAACGACGCTACAGAATGCAAGGTGTCCAACGATAGTGAAAGTGTACTTGGTAATTGGCGGTAGGGTGGGTGTATGTGAGAAGTACCATTAATCTAGACCTGGACGCCCAGACACACGCCTAGACACAAGTGATCATCAATCTTAGAGTTACGAGCGATTTTGGGACTAAATCACGTCTACACCACGGCAAGATCTAATCTCGCTTATGCTCGTGTGACGGGGGGTAAGGGATGAAAAATCAATATTGGAGGCATTTTACGGTTTTGATGCTACCGTAGAGTACTAAGACGGTAGGGTAGTATTATTATTGTGGTCGTGTGTGTGCGTGGCAGGTGGAGGGGGAATGGGGAGGAAGAGGGCGAGATGTTTCGTTTGTTGTTTACAGTGATTGTTTACTAGTATAATGATATATATGCCGCCAGTATCTGATGCATATATCTGCAGGGTGATTGATCACTTTTCACATCTAATTTTCCTTATTCCCACTGTCATATTATTGCTCTGTAAACAATGAAAGAACGGTTTAAGCTGTTTACCGACGGTGACGGTGACGGTTGAAACAAATCTTATTTGATGCCACTACCCAAACTAAACTATGGGTCTGGATTGGGGTCTGCTCTAGAAATAGAAAATAGCTCCCTTGCTATTCCTATTCTAGTAGGGGACTAGGAGAACTGGGGCTGGGAAACTGGGGGCCAGGGTCCTCACTACTCTAGAACGTTCACTAACACACTGTATAACACGCTATAACACACTATAACACACTATAACACACCAATTTATAGTATTACGGTTGCGAGGAGGGCGGAATACGGTCCCTTAGTACGGTTGCCATTAGTTGACCATTAGTTGCTAGTTGCCAATTAACTTCTGTGTGATACTTCGGATGCCACGCAAGCCCATGCCAGAGTCAAGGTACCGTGACGGCACACTAGCTAAATTAGCTGTCTTCATGGATGCCACATGTTGTCGGGACGGATGTGAATGTAAGGTACTTAGTACTGCCTATTTTTGAGTGATGTGCGCCTACAGACTGTGTGTAGTGGCTATGTACCCGATGCCGTTATGGAGATAATCACCACTTCTCACCTCACTCACCTCACCACAGAACCAACACTTCCTCAACAGGCATACATACAGAACATCGACCAGCAAATATTACCCTTCGTCCCTAGAAGCCCTCTATTCTATATTCTACAGATACTATGAAACCAAGATCTACATCGCCATCAACATCAGCCCACCCAATACCCACGAGTCCTGCCACCACAAGCGCAGCCAGATTTCCTTGATTGCGTCGCCGACGGATGATCCGCGCCGCCTTGATGGCTGCTCCATAGATTTACCCCACCATTTCATCGCCACGCAACCACTCTCCCCAACGTCGATTCAATGTCTTCATAAACATTACTTCTCCAGCAAAGTCAAGAAAGGTCGACGACAATGGTGACCGATGAGAAGTACGCATATGTCCCGCCGACCGAATATGTAGGGTCTGAAGAACCAACGGCCGGCAGCTCTCGCCCCAGAATCCCACCCCCACTTCCCCCGCGTCAACTCTCAACACGAGATGCCGTGCCGCCTCCATATTCTTTATACGACGTCGACAAGGCCGAGTTAGCTTCAGAGACATGGGTTCACGACCCAAGGACCTCCCCGATGGAATCGATAAGCCCGTCCGAGTTACGAGAGGGGCAGCGTACGCTCCTACTCATCTACATCCATGGATTCATGGGCAACGAGACGAGCTTCCAGAGCCTCCCGGCTCATGTTCACAATATCCTCACTTTGGCCTTGGCCGAGAGCCATGTGGTACATACCAAGATATACCCCCGATATAAGTCGAGGAATTCAATTGAAGTTGCACGAGATAACTTCAGCGAATGGTGAGGACTGCTCACTACGTCCACCTCGTCTCATCACTAACAATCTCTCTACAGGCTCGGACCACACGAAAATAATAACACAGACATTGTACTACTTGGCCATAGTATGGGAGGCTTGCTTGCTGCAGAGGTTGCTCTCATGCCTTCCCCGGATCCAAGCCATGGCGGACAGTTTAAGCATCGAGTCCTGGGGACTATTAGCTTCGACACCCCGTTCTTGGGAATGCACCCTGGACTGGTAGTCAGTGGCATAGGAAGCTTATTCAGACCGGCTCCTGCACCACCTGGGTCTGCACAGAGCACACGGGAGTCGTCAACCGGCACTGACACGACGGAGTCAGGAAGCATTTCGTCTATGCCAACGACTTCAGCTTCTCTAACGACAGTGAGCTCCGCGACAGATAACACGCCTCTATCCATGAGCACCAGCAACAATTCCTCGATCCACACTGGAACTACCAATGACCCGTATTATAACCCGCCCTTTGCCAACGACATCAACATCAAGGAACGCAGCGGATGGAACAGCTTATTGCACTTTGCCAATAAGCATGTTGATGGCCTCACATCTGCAACTAAGCAGTACTTCCTCTCTCACATCGAATTTGGCGGCTGTCTTGCCGACTTCTCGGGACTTAAGAACCGCTATGGCCGTCTACGGCATCTAGAAGATGTTGACGACACCTCGGAGGCAGCGTTGGCATCCGATGCTAGACGTATCCGATTCGTCAATTACTACACTGCGAGCACTGGGTTACCGAAACGGCCTAAGGTGCAGCAGGTAAAGGCGAAGGGTGAGGATGGGAACGTTGTTTCAGTAGAAACTGCGACGGAGAATTTAAGCCTCGAAGAGTCTGTGAGGGCCACCACCGATAACCCGGCAGTGTTAACATCTCCTGGCGGGGTTGACGGACCTGGGGCTGTAATAGTTCCGGTTGTAGAGGCGGGTAGCTCAGCACGCACAGAGACGAATATCCCGACAGCGCAAGTTCATACCTCTATTGACGCGCCAGAGCAAGACGAGGATGATTATGATGTACAACCGATGCAGCACATTGACTCTATGCCGATCCAAAGCGATGAGGAGGATTCCCACAGCGATGACGACTTCCATGATGCCCCTGAAGACACTCACCAAGCCTTAGAAGAGACAGCGACAGTGCCATCGCCGATACCAGACGTAACCACAGAGGAGGAATCGACAGCGACATCGCCCATACCAGACGTAACAACCTCAACTGGCGACCCCGCCCTCCCCCCCATCCCCCCGGTGCCCGAAGAACCAGCACCACTCGACCTCTCCCTCTACACCGACAAAGACTCGCGCAAGCTCGCCGAAAAAGAACACAAGCGCATACAAAAGATCTACCAGGCAGCCGTCAAGCATCGCGAGAGCGCGCTCAAGGACCGCCGGAAGCTGACTGAGAAGCGAGAGAAGAAGGCGGTGCAGGAGCGCGAGAAGCTACATAAGACTGGGGAGAAGGTGAGACTACAGGAGGAGGAGAAGCGTCTTAAGGAAGAGGAGAAGCGCCTCAAGGGAGCGGAGAAGACGAGACTGCAGGAGGAGGAAAAGCGTCTTAAGGAAGAGGAGAAGCGGCGCATTGCTCATGCGAAGGAGGCGGAGCTTCGCTCTGTGACGGTTAATCCCAGCGGTCCGGCCCCTGGCGTGGAGGCGCGAACAGACTCCATGTCAGAGGGTGCAGAAGCAGCGCCGAAGAAGCCAAAGAAGGATAAGCGCTTCTGTCTGCTGCCAGGAGATCTGGAGCGCGGGGGCGGCGCTCTGGATAAGTGCTGGGTACGCGTGTACATGGAGGGTGTGGACGAAGTAGGCGCGCACTGCGGGCTGTTCTTCCCAGGACCACAGTATGCAGCGCTGCTTGGGGATACGACGGAGAGGATCCAGGGGTGGGCGAATGATGATGCAACGAGGAGGGCGATTTTAGAGATACATAGCCTGGATTAGGGGGTGGTCTGGGTGGATATGCTGTATGTACGGTAGTCGCCTGCTTGCGGCGTTTTATGGACAGAGATAGATTCATGAGTTACGATACCCCATCCCTCCCTCTCCCCCTGGCCCCATTCTAGCTATGTTTCTAGCGCAAACCTCTATTTCGGATCTATATACATATGAAAATCGGATCGCTTCGCCCTGCGCGGATACAGGATGCAATATGGACATGGTATCATCGTATTTGTACACACTCCCCCTCCTCCTCCCGCCGGCACCTCAACCCCCACTACTCCCCTCCTTAGCATGCCTCTCCTTCAACCTCTTCTCCTGCTTCATAAACTCCAAAATCCCCACCGGCACCCCACTAAATAACTCCCCACTCAACCCATCATCCCAATTCGTCTCGCTCCCCCCCCCATCATCATCCACACTCGTCGCCTCCCCCCCCCTCTCCACCCCACCTCCCTCCTTCTCCCCCTCCCCCGCCGTCATATCAACCCCCACCTCCTCCCCCACCGCCCTCTCCGCCCTCCTCCTCGCCGCCGCCCACTCCTCCACCTCCTCCCCAAACCGATCCCACACACAATTCACACACCCGCTCATACAGCAATTATCCGGCTCCTCCGGCCTGGGAGGCACCCACACCCCGCCCACCAGCTGGCTCTTACTCGCGAGCTCCGCGCGCCGCTCTGCGGGCCCGGCAAGGCGCGACCCGAAGACGACGCGGGCGCGCGCGATGTTCGCTTCTTTGGCGGATTTGGGGGGGGAAGTCGGGGGGGGGGAGGGGTGCGGGGAGGATGTGAAGGCGGAGGAGAGGGGGTGCGTGAGGAGGGACTCGTAGTAGGGACCCAGGGGTTTGGCTTGTGGCCATTCGGGGCTGGTGGTGGTGGTGTTGGCGCTGTGGTGGCGGGTATTCGGAGGAAGAGAGAGGCGTGGGAGCCGCGCAGAGCGGCGCGCGAGGTGCAGGGCCCGGGTTTCCATGGGTGCGGGGTGTGCGTGCGCCTTTTTTGAGATGGGCGGGCTGCGCGGGCGTAGATGTTGGTGTGGTTAGGTTGTTATATCATGGGTGCGTTTTTGCGTTGTGTTGCGTTGTTGTTGACCCAAGGCGTCGTGGTGAGTCGGGAGTTGCAAGCCGGAAAATGTTTAGCATTGGCATCCATGACGTCCTCTCCGAGGGCCGCGGGATACCCGCGCTGGTGCGATAAGGTGCAGGTCCCCTTGCTCGTGGGAGCGCTGTGGGCGGGCGGTGCGGGATAACTTTGTAGCGAGCTGGGTGGCCAGAGTCGCGTCCCTCAACCCAAACCTACAATAATACGCGACTTCAAAACACCCAATCCGCCAACGAATTGCGAAACCCCACGAACGACCTCGCAACGCTCGAAGATACGCAATTGTCGAACTACAGATAGAAAAATACTTTACGCAACGGAAGGGCGCATGGATAGGAGGGTTGGGGCGTAGACCGCGATGTCGCAGTCGCCGAGCAAGCGGCGCAAGTTGTCCCCCGAGGCGGGCGCGCCGAGCACACCGAGTCGCATTCCTGGACCGAGGGGGACGGAGAGGGCGACGACGCCGGTGAGGACGCCGGGGAGGGGATTGTCTGCGTCGCCGAGTAAGAGGGGGGCGAGTATGTTGCGGACGGGCGCGCAGGTGGGGGAAACGGATGTGGGGTCTGCGAATGAAGGGGGAGAGGGAGTTGGGGCGCAGGGAGTAATTGAACCTGCTGGGCAGACGGGGGAGGCGGATACAACGACGCCGAGGAGGACGAGGAGGACGCCGGGGGGTGGGATGACGTCTGCGCCGAGGAGGAGGTCGATGTCGCCGCAGAAGCAGGATCCGAAGCCCTCGACAACAACTCCAGCGGTATCGACTGATGAGCCAAACCCGTTTCAGAAGAAGGGGCTGAGACGATCACCTATACAACCGACAGGCGCGGCTGAGGGGACGGATGAGCCGAATCCCTTCCAGAAGAAGGGTCTAAGACGATCTCCTATACCCTCGACGGGGCCTACTGAGGCTCCACCGCAGCCTGCGGATACACAGGAAGCACCGGTGGTAGAGAGGCCGACGACACCTATGTCCCAATCAACCACGCCACGGCCGGTACAGGAAGCGCCTGTGGTACCTATAGAGACTGTGGACCCCTTTAAAAAGGGTGGATTACGTCGATCGGACATCGCTTCTCCTGCGCCTGCTCCGCCTGTAGCTCCCACCGAACCCACCGAACCCACCGAGCCTACGGATCCCTTTAAGAAGAGCGGACTACGCCGTTCGGATATTGCTTCTCCAGCACCTGCAGCACCTGCAGCGCCAGTCGAACCCACTGAGCCTACGGATCCCTTCAAAAAAGGCGGACTGCGTCGATCAGACATTGCCTCTCCAGCGCATGCAGCCTCTACAGCGCCTATAGAGCCTGTAGCGCCCACCGACCCTACGGATCCCTTTAAAAAGGGCGGACTACGACGTTCAGACATTGCTTCTCCGGCGCCTGCAGCACCTGCAGCACCGCCCACCGAGTCTACCGGGTCTACCAATCCATTCAAAAAGAGCGGACTACGCCGGTCAGACGTTGCTTCCCCTGCACCTATAGTGCCTGCAGCGCCCACGGAACCCACCGAGTCTACCAACCCCTATAAAAAGAGCGGATTGCGTCGGTCAGATGTTGCTTCTCCGGCGCCTACGGCGCCCACGGAGCCTGCAGACCCGTTCAAAAAGGGCGGCCTGCACCGATCAAACGTCGCTTCTTCAGAGCCTGAAAATAATACACCCGCGGAGACGGCGCCTACAGAGGGAACTCCTGCAGAGAACACACCCACAGAGAGAGCTGCCACTGAGGAAACACTTCCAAACACACAAAGTACCGGACCTCCCAATCCTCCGGTTCAAGAATCAGCCCCAGAGCCACAAGCACAACCGCAGCCACAGTCACAACGTCAAGCAGAACGTCAAGCAGAACCCGAACCCGAACCCGAACTCCCCCCAACACCAACCCAACTCGGCATACCCGATCCTGTCGTCACCACCGAACCAACGGGGATCCACAATACGCCCAGCAAGCGCCCCAAGCGCCCCAGGAACACAACGCTCAAATCCTCGCCCCTCAAACCCCGCGACCCGCCTCCCACCCAGCCACTACCAGCACCAGCGACGGCAACAGCCTCAGCATCAACATCAGCACCTCCTCCTCCCGTCTTCCCAACAAAAAAGAAGACAAAACCAACAACAACAATCACCGAACCCCCCTCCAAACGCCGCAAACCGTCCCCACCACCTCCCCGCAAACCATCCCCCCCTCCCTCCCGCAACCTCGCACCCCCCTCCCCCCACGCAGCCCAAAAACGTCACCGCGCCGCCCTCCTCGCCGAAGTAGCCCAGCTCGAAGCAGACCTCGCCCTTGCCGAAGCCGAGAACGCGCGTATCCGCTCCCACCACGAGGCCGGGCGGCGCGACGTTCCCGCGCCAAAGAACGAGGATGCGATTTTCGACTTACTCCTCCGGGCTGCGCGGCCGAGGGTGCCGGTGGGGGAGAAGGAGGCGCCGAGGAAGAAGAGCGTTATGATGAGTATTGGAGCGTTTTTGCCGTTTGCGAAACGGAGGAGGACGCCGGTTGTGAAGGAGGTGGTGGTGGAGGAGGGGGAGTTGCCGTCGTATGGGCCGGTGGAGGTGGAGGATCCGATGGCGTATCTTTCTGTCTTCTCGCCGCTAGGGTTTACGTCTACGACTACGATTTTGCCCTCTGTGGGCGAGTCCGGGGCGGTGTTGCAGCGCCGCGATGTGGTGGCGAGGGCGCCGGGGGGACTGTTCCATGCGCGCGTCGGGGTGGTGGTTGATACTGCCTCGCTGGCGGTTGTGGGTGTGGATGTTAACGGGTTGGATGGGAATGCAGAGCCGGAGATTGGGAGGTGGATGCGGGAGAGGGCTGGGGAGGGGGTGCTGGGGCGGGATGTGAATGCGGTGTTTTATGGGATGGGGCAGTGGGTTGAGGGGGCTGCGAAGAGGGGGAGGTTTTGGTGCCAGATTGGGGAGGAGTTTGGTGGTGGGGGTGGGAAGGGGAAGGGGAAGGGGAAGGCTAAGGGGGGGAAGGGGAAGGGGAAGGGGAGGGAGGGAGAGGAGGAGGGAGATGAGGCGGTGGGCGCGGGGAGGTGGACGGCGAAGGACTTGCTCCCGCATATGCGACGCACGAAGCTTGTGCTGCCGGTTGAGGATGTGGAGGTCACGGTGGAGTGGCGCATCGCGCTCGACTGGACGGGCGAGGCGGAACATGCCATCTCGGCGTCGGCGCGGGTGCCGCGGAGCTGTAAGTCCCCCTTCTATCCTGACAATGGCTTTATGCAGGTTACTAACACGGTGCAGGGCATGAACAGGACGAGCGGCGCAGTCTAGCGAGGGTGCCGGAGATGTTTCGGAAGCTTGTGGAGAGTCGCGGGCCGGTGGTGGCGGTGAGGACTGTGGTGGCAGGCCTGCTGGGTTGAGGGGGGCGATTGAATGGGGTTATGTGGTATGATTGCATGGGATGGGAGGGGATGTGAGAGGGGTATAGTACAGTAGTGCACGATAATGATATGATACCCGTTTACCCATCTTCACCGCACCTTCGCCGCGTTCCTCGCAGTCTAACAACTCAGATCCATTTATATGCGCTACATGATATTATGAACTCCCACCTATCCCGGCCGGCTTTTTCCCCTGCAAACCGCAGTCCGCATGCATATTACCTCCGCCCCTGCCCCCTCATGTGTACCTCCGCATAAGCGCTAATCCACATCCACGCCCTTCTTCCTCAGATCCGCGCGCGCCTCATCGATCTCGAGCATCAGCTCCGCATGCGCAGCCGGGACATCGTTGAAGGTGAAGACGCCGAGGCCGAGCTTGAAGAGGAGGTACGAGCCGAAGGTTACGAGAGCCCAGAATGGGAGCTGCGCGCTGGATGTTAGCTTGTGGGTTTATTGGAATTGGAATTGGGTGCAGGGACCGGGAAGGGGGGGGGGGGGACGTACGACGGGGATGATTTCGGATTGGATTAGTGCTGGGAGCGGGACGAGCTCGAGGTAGAGGGAGAGGTAGAGCTGCGGCGTGTTAGCGGGGTCTCTCGCTCTCTTGATTTGAGTTTCTGCATTGCATTGCATTGGGGGGGGTTGGGGGCGGGGATGGGGGAGGGGCGTACGGAGGAGACCAGGAGGGCGAGGGAGATTGTTTGTTGTGCCTTCGTCATGATTGCTTTGGGTAGGTGCGTCCGGCTGTGCGATGACGCGTGGGGATGGTGGCTTGCTGCGGCGGCGGTTTGCGGGGGAGCTGCGAGCTTATTGCCTTTGTTGGCGTTGATGCCTTTTTTTCTTGGGGATCTTGGGGGAGGAAGGGGCGTCAAGGGCGAGAGCTGTCCTTGGGAATTACCCGATTGGGGATTGGCAGCGCGTGTGGATTGGCTGGGCACGTGACTGGCTGGCTCGGATAGCCTATACGGGGTACGAGTAGCGCCATTGCACGTGCACGTCCCTCTTTTCAATATTCTGTCTGACCGTTGGGGCTGTGCTTGCAGGATATTATGTAATCCACCCATTTGAGCGCATTGTCTTTTCCCACTTTGGACATTATTTGTTGTGTTTTAATCTATGACTTTATTGATTATTGTCTGTGAGGGTTATGAGGTATCATAGGCATTCTACGAGGTGATTTGGAGATGGGAATATCATTTAATTCTCGGGCCTTCTTATTTATCAAAACATATTTTACGTGGTATGCACGTGTGAGAATGTGCTATCAACTCTGTAACCCCACCATGTAAAGAAGCTTATCTCCACAATCGACGAAAACGAATAAAGGACAAAACTGACTCGATAAAATAAAACTAAATTCAGTAATAGCGTGTAAATTATGGGAAAAATCAGGGCATTTTTTAATGATTTTCCTGTATTCCCTGTATTTTATTTGTAATTATGCTGCGCATTCTTACCTCTCTGACCCTTCCAGACGTCTTCTTTGCAGTTGCCTAAAACAGGCTGGGGTCGGTGGTGTGCGAGCTCACAATAATTTGGGATCTTACTAACCTAAGCACCAACGTCCACACAATCTTCCTTCTCCCCCTCTTACCCCCCCTCACCCCTCCAACAAACCCACAACAACTCTGTACAGATTCCCCGTTTTGGCAATATAATATCCACGTATATACTCCACACTTATCCCCGCTAAGGGCCTTTTGCAGTCAGAGGGAGGCGTGCAACCTGTAGGGTGAACCCACGACTTTGGGTTCGCTTCTCACTTCCTGTCAGTGCTTATCAAGGCGGTCATCGTGGCGCAGCTCCCGAACGTGCAGCTTTCAGCAAGGCTGTGTTCCTGGCGGTCCAACTGCAGTGCTCGATCCTCGTTCCACGGTCTCCACGCCAGACTTGGTCCTCCGCTGTTCCACTGAATGGGCGGTGACACGAGCCAGGCGGCCCGCAGCAGCATGCACGGATATGATGCCGGAATGGTTGGGGACATGGCTGGAATATTGGGCCCCTCCAGTACTTATGCCCTTGCCAATTCCAATGCCAATGCGCCCTCCCCCTTTGCCATATACCTCGCCGAAGACGAGTCTCTGCAGGCTGGAAACCATCAAGACCAGGAACCAGATGCTCTGATGGATGCTGTTTTGAGGCTGTTCTCGTTGGACGAGAGTGATCCGCTGGCAAATGGCGGGGAGGAGGATGAGGAGGACGACGTATTGGTGGACTTGGAGGACCAGCAGCTGAGGACGGATCGCTTGAGGGGCATCACGTTGTCTTTGGACCAGCTCTGGTGGTCTGGCCAGGTATACATGACAGCAGCGGCGGAAAAGCTTGCGGATGGAAGCAGAGATTGTAAGTTGTATTCCTTATCACTGAACTGGGTATTGCGTTTAGTATTGGGCCCGGATGGCCCGTTTGGCGCTGTCCAGCTCCAAGAAATGGCTGTCTTCGTCCACACACTAACTGGTACTTATAGACCGTTGGAGGATACCAATGGGGAACTCTGGTCTCTTGGACGCCTTCTTGATGATAGTGGCCACAGAGGGCATTCAAAATTCGCTCATGATTCATGTTTTAAGGTTAATCGGAAACACGTGTGCGGACACAGGTATGTGACACCAACATCCCCAAACTCACCTGCTAACCCATAGCCCCAAGATGAAAATAGAGCAAGAGTCGTCTCAAGAGGCTCTTTGCAAGCGATAATAGCGTTGCTCAAAGACAAAAGTCTTATTCCCTTTGTGGTGCCCGTTCTATTTAATATATGCTTTGATTATGGTATGTGGCTCTCTAGCATCTACTGTCCCTTGCTAAGTCGTACTAGAACCTGCACAAAAGCAAGCATCAGAATTTAACCTGAGCAGAGCTCTTGTTCAATTTATCACAGACCCAGATTTTGAAGAACACAGGCCATTTTTAGGCTATGCGTGTAAACTTTTGGACATGGTAGTCGTACAACGTGAGAAAAGTCTCTCCTATTGGATATAACATTGCTGACTTCAAAAGCCAATGAACCCTCACTCGCGCCTGAAAACACGGTTGAGGTTCTGTTGAATCTAGCTGTATCAGGAACGTCACCTCTAGACCTGGAAGACTTTATTAGCGTTGTTAGCTCAGCTACGAAATACCTCCAACATCCTCGCTTCCAAGTCGCGCTGTGCAATTCAATGGCATTATATGCGGCCCTTAGGCTAGTATTAGTATCTTATACTCGACTCGAGGATAGCCTAGACGAAGCGTCGGCCCCAGATGAAGAGGACACCAAGCGCCTCGCTGTATGGAGGACTGAGATGAACCAGGTTCTCTCAGACATATCAGCACTGCCCGAATTTGCTGCCAGATGCCCCGTAAACTCGACCATGTCAAGCTATTTAAGAAAATGGCTGTCGTCGCCGCAACTCCAACTACAAGTCTGCGCTTGCATCATGCTCGGCAACCTCGCACGCTCCGACGAAGTATGCGAGGAGTTTGTCCAAAAGAGCCGCATCCACAAGCCCCTTATGGACATCCTCACCACAGCAACCGACTCCCAAGTCCTCTTCGCCGCCATCGGTTTCCTCAAAAACCTCGCCCTCCCCGCCCGCAATAAGATCGAACTAGGCAACGCCGACCTCATCGAGATCCTACCACGCCTCTGGGCCATGGACACGCTTCCCCAGATCCAGTACTCCGCGATCAGCCTAGCGCGCCAACTCCTCATCGGCAACTTCGCCAACGTCCTCCGCATCTCCGCCCCGCTCTCCGCCGACCCCGACTCCCCCGCCAACGAGAAATCCCGCCTCTCAGTCCTCATCTCCATCTTCAGCCGCAGCGACGCCGAGCCCGTGCGCATGGAGATCGCGCGCGCCCTCGCCGCCGTATGCCGCGTGCTCGCTGCGCGCGCGCCCTCGCCTGACACCGATTCACTCACCCTCCAGAAGCGCCGCCGCGAGCTCTTCGAGCGTCACCGCGATATCGGCACCCCGCTTAGCTTCCTGGTCTCGCAGACCAAGTGGCCCGTCGTGCGCAGTGAGGGCTGGTTCGTGCTGGCGCTGCTGGCGCGCACGGAAGAGGGCGTCCAGTGCGTGGCGGATATTATGCACGAGATTGATGTGTTTACGCCGCTGATGGAGCTCATGACGGGTAAGACCTTCATCGAGCGCATGTCCTCTCCCATGACATCGCCAACTGAGGCGACGAGCTCGCTGCTCGCAGAGCTTATGGCTGCGAAGGCGAATGGCGCGGGTACAGGAGGGGCTGCGAAGGTGGGGACGACAAAGGAGGCGGAGATGGCGCGGATTGATCGCGAAAACGCGCTTGTGCTTGTTAGCGAGCTGTTGCGGCGACGGGGGTCGACGATGGCGTTTATGCGGCGCATTGCGTTTGAAGAACTGCTGCAGGATGGTGGGAGCTTGCATGTCGGAAATCTAGCGGTGGAGGCAACCTCGCCGCCGCCGCCGTTGCCAGTGACACAGTCGAGTAGCGAAAGCGCATTTATGATAGATAGTGTGATGGGTGATAGCAACCATGAGATGTTTAACTGAGTTGTGCGTGGAGGGTGGTAGCTTGGTTTACAGGATGGGATTGAGGTGCATGGATGGGGGGATAACTGGGATTAGATACAAAGGAGAAAGGGTTTTTATTTAACGGTTATAATAGGGCACTCGACACTTGTCGTGGATTTCTTCACAAGATTAGAAATTGGAAAACAAACACAATTCTTAGAGCTATGATCAAAACCCTTTTTGGCGAGTGGAATCAATACAATTGAATTCATGCTTTCATTCCCTAGCCATCGCTATATGCCACACATTGCCAATATATTGGTATCCCACACAACCCCCAAGCGCCAAACCCAGCCATCCTAACATATAAACAGGCATTATTCCTCGTCGCTACTATCCACCACAAACCCGCCGAAAGCCCTTCCCCTTGGCCGTCGCGGAGCAGGCACGTCCTCATCATCGTCGTCGTCAAGATCCGCCATTCCAACACCCTTTCCACCAGCCGCTGGTGTATCTTCTCGACTCTCAACATCCTCGGTATCAAGTCTCGCCCGCTTCGCCCCTGAAGGCCGTGTATGCGGACTCGACAGCGGCGTCTCAGTCCCCATCTCCTCCCCCGACTCCACATCAACAGACCTCTTCCGGCTCCCGCTAGACGGCGGACTCACAGCCACAACGGCATCCTCATCGGTATCGCTCTCGCCCCCGGCATTCACCACCCGCACCTTTGGCCTCTTCTTCTCCACCCCACTTGCCGCTGTCCCTATCGCCTCCGCGACCAACAACCCCTTACTCACACGCGCCCTCTGCTTCGCCTCCTGGGCAAAAAACGCCTCGTCGCGCTCCGCATCGCTCTCATCATCGCTATCATGCACGAACAACTCGCTCTTAATCCTCCGCTGCTTCTCGAGGTCCTTGGCGCGCCGCGCTTTGTCCCTGGCCGCCAATTGCTCCTCGTCGAGCGCGTCGCCCTCGCTCCCACTGCGTCGCCGCTTCCGTCGCGTCTTCTTCAGCGCTGCGAAGGCATCGGATTTACTCATCGGCGTGGGTCCGCCGGCAGGGAAGAGTATTTCGGCATCGTCATCGTCTATGCCGTTGTCTGATTCGTCATCGAATGCTGCACGTCGTCTATTTTGGGCGGCAGAGACGCGCCGGATCTGAGCTTCTGCGTTGTACCCATTCTCAAAAGTTGGGGGATCGAACTCTGCGGCCTTGATTAGGGTGAGCGCTTCTTTGAGCTGGGCGGCGGAAAGGTCGGAGGGCACGACCCAGGGAGTGTCGATGTCGTTTTCGTCACCAATGCGGCGAAGGCCGACAAGCGTCATCAGAAGCCGGAGGTAGCCATTCTTGAGCATGGCTGTCTTTAAGATGCCGTCGTTGGGTTTGGCAACTGTGTTTGTTAGCAGTGTTGGATAGGTGGCTTGTTAGGAGGTGTATTACCTATTGATGGGGCTTTAGGAGGGTCTGCAGGCACAGGTGAGGTTTCGCCAGCATCGGTTTCGACGGACTGGATGGGTTTGCTTGCCCCCTCCCAGCTTCTACGCTCTATCTCAGCAGACGATAGCTGAGATTTGAGCCACTCTAAAAGGTGCCCCTCGTTACGGTCCAGCAACGCTCCAACGACGACGCCAATCTGCTGCTCCCACTCAAATCCAGGTTTGACTTCCAGCTCCGCTGCTGCCCGGGCCTTGCTCTCAATAGTTTGCGACTCATACCCGTACTGGAAGAAGTTGGCAGTGAACGTTGTCTTCGAAAACAGCATCTCGACAATAAGCTCGGGGTGCTCCTGGATCTTCTTGACACACTTCCGGAGAATGTGCCTCACTAGTTCGTCCCATTCCTTATAAGTTTTCGAGGCTGGGTCAAGCCCTCCGGGGCCTTTGATAATCTTGTGCAGGAGATGGATAATGTCGACTCTAAAGAGCATGATGCTCATGTCCATCTTGAAGGCAACACGGTACAAGAAACGATGAGCCCTCTTCATCTGTTCTGGTTTTAATTCCTGATAATAAGACGCCAATGTGACAAACGTGTCTATACAGCCCTGGGTCAGGAATCTAGACGAGAAGCGCTTGAAGTCGAATTTTCTCTCCCTAGAGACACGCTCTGCATGCGCGTCATCAATGTCTGAATCATCAATTACTTCATCGTCTGCGTCGTCTTCTCCGGCGTCTATTGCCGCCTTCTTTTTCCTACGGACTCGCCTTCGTGACCGAACTTGCAAGTCGGTATTTTGCTTCGAGTAGTTTTCGAGGATGCGAATATAGACATGAGCCAGCTCAGTAGCGGCATCAAGATATCCGAATCCCTGATCTTTGAAAATGCGGATGATATTAGCAATCCGATCGTGTGTTGTTTCTTCGTAAAATATACGTGCGAGGATGTTCTCTGCAATCTCCTGGTCCTCGTCGAGTTTTGACTCGGACATTTCTTGGACAGTCAACAGGATCTGCGTAAAACATTTCATCGAAGCCTTTAGGTCGTCCCATGATTTATTCTCAAAGTCCTTTTCCATAGCGCGGTTCAAGGTGATAAACATCTCTTGGTTGAGAACGCTAGCCACGAGCCCAAAGCTGTCGTCTGTATCTTTATCTGCTGCCTTCTTACTTTTCTGCGACTTATTCGACAGTCGTCGGACGCGTTCGGCTTCCAGGAACCATGAGACAAGGTAAAAGAACTGCCGTGGGTGGTATTCGAGGATGCGCTCAGCCTGTCGATCGATTGCCTTGCGCACATTCTGGAAGAGCGGATTAAACCCCGAATCAAGGAAATCTGCCACGAATGTCCTGAGGTTATTGCTGGCCCGCTGGCTAAGTTTCTCTGGAGCATCAAAATCCATGGGCCCTTTTACTTCCTTTGATGCACGCGTTGGCGGTTTGAACTTCTTATACTTATCCATCTTGTCAAGACTCCGGGCAGTGTTCAATAGGGCATCCTGGCCAGCGACTGTAGACATCTTTCCGTCGTCCCGTTTAACCCACAGCATCGTTCCAAATCTACTGTGTCTTGTCGGGGCCGTCCTCGCATTTGCTCTCCTCATCCCGGCTTCCTGGTTGAGCAAATTCGCTAGCTCGTCATCCATGTGGTTGTCTAACTGCTTTTCGTTCATGAACAAGGTTTCAATATCTATGCCCTTGATTAAATGGAAGAGTATTTCCATAACAACGACATCCTGGGTGTTGAAATCCTCCCCCATAGATGAGCAGAGCGCTAGAAGAAGATGGAGGATGTCCTGGTAATCGAATGCGTCGATTATCGCCGACCGCGAGATTTCTATTTCATCCCCATCGTATTGGACGCCCGGCGGGGGAGCTATCATGGTGATATTCCGGAGCAGATAGAGGACCATTCTAATCACGTTCTCATCTCGACTACTGCGATCTTTCAAAGCGACGGCCATGGAAGGCAACGCAACCCGGGTGACAGTGTGCAGAATTCGTGCCCCATCATAGTTGACTATCGAGCGCTTGTAGCCCAATTGAGCGAGTTGGAGGAACGGAATATGGCGATGGTGATTCACCGTCATCTCAACCCCTTTATCCAATGGCCATGTCAACGGCACGAGAAGCTCCACGCATGCGAGCGCTATCCGTGACTTTATCTTGTTGTCGGTTTCGTTTTCGGGCCAGGCTGCCAGGATCTGGAGGAGGTCGCCGCCAACCAAGTTCAACTCTGCGAGACATCGTGCTACATCTAGTCGGTTTGCCTTTTCGTCGTATAGCTTCAACCATCGTTTTATATCCCGTAAACAGGCGAGAGCATCATCTCCGAGCACATAGCGTCCATCCTCGTCTGAACCACTACCACCAAGCTGCAAAGCCCATTAGTGAAAGCTAAGGTACGTGGAACACGTACAAACATACCGCTGTAACGAGACTGGAAACGTAAGCCTGAACCTCAGGGTCTACGACTGCCTTTGAGCCGTCGGCCAACTCCATTGCTGGGTTTATTCGTTGAGTTATCACGACCCTCACATTTCTGATGCTCTTTACGCGTATCCGAATTGGGTAGACGCGACGTGAACGCGGGGCGGCTTATCGGAGAAACCTTGAGGCCGGTATCCGATAAACCTCGGAGGGCATCGGATAAACCTCGGCGGGATCACGGGTAGCCTCGGAGGGTAGCTACCTGTCTATGATATCGTTTTGGTTTTCAGCTTCATAATCCAATTTTTATTTCAATCCCTAGCACTTTTGTTTGTGTATCTTAATTACTATGGCTACAGCACTTCTCAGACGGCAATTGCTGCAATCCAGCAGCCATGCAAGGACTTTCAGCTCGAGTCCTATAGTCGCTGCTGGCGCCATTAAGAAGCTCGGTGTAATTGGAGCCGGACAGATGGTAAGCACGCTACAAGGCCAACTTGGACTTTCCATCACTGACTTCCATGACAGGGTCTGGGGATAGCTCTTGTTGCTGCCCGAAATGCTGGCGTCCCAGTGACTCTCCTCGACACTTCCCAGGCTTCAATCAACAAAGGCCTAAAGTTCGCTGGCATGTGACTGCCCCTCCCACAAGCACAGGGCGCCCTCTAACTTCACCACATTTACAGATACACTCCTTGCCAAAGATGTTGCCAAAGAGCGCATTTCTCAGTCAGATGCCGACCTCATCCGCAGCCGCCTTTCCTCGACCACTAACATGGACGACCTCTCGTCGGTCGACTTCGTCATCGAAGCCGTCCCCGAGATCCCATCCCTGAAGTTCGACATCTTCTCGCGCCTTGGTCAAATCGCCCCGGCGCACGCGATTCTGGCCACCAACACTTCCTCGATCTCCATCACACGCATCGCAGCAGCCACGACCCAGGACCCAACCAACACCTCGGTATCGTCGCGCGTTGTCGCTACGCACTTCATGAACCCCGTCCCCATCCAGAAGGGTGTCGAGATCATCTCTGGACTCCAAACCAGCAAGGAGACTCTGGACACTGCTGTTGCTTTCTGTAAAGCAATGGGAAAGATCCCATCCGTCTCGGCTGACAGGCCTGGTTTCCTCGCAAACCGCATCCTGATGCCATATATCAACGAAGCTATCATCTGCCTCGAAACCGGCGTTGGCCAGCGTGATGATATTGATGCCATTATGAAGAACGGCACCGGTGTTCCCATGGGTCCGCTTCAGCTTGCGGACTTCATTGGCATTGACACCTGTCTCGCCATTATGAAGGTGCTGTATGAGGATACTGGGGACTCGAAATATAGGCCTAGCGTTCTGCTGAAGGGGATGGTGGATGCTGGGTGGCTCGGGAAGAAGAGCGGGAAGGGGTGAGTTCGAAGTCTCAAAATCCAGGATCCAAGTACTGATAATATTTAGTTTCTACGACTATTAAATAAAACCCGACGTGGAGGGCATGGCAAGAGGCACGATGTATAATCATATATAACAACATTCCGCAGTCAATTGATACAGCACCGGAGGCTATGTAGCCTTATATGGGCAAACGTTTTTGGCAGACGCAGTTGAATCAAATTTATACAAGCCAGAGACCCTGCTCGAAGCTACACAAAACGATATAGACAAATAAGCAGAATAACCTCCGTGCGCACCCCCCCCCCCCACCCACCCATATCCCATCCTATGACTTCTAAGATTTATTGGCCTTTCGAAGATCGCCAACGTACTAGAGGGTCTAATCCGATAAGAGCCAAACATGTAAACAGTAGAAATCAGTTCATCGTGGCAGAAATCGAGAGAATTGGCACCGAACCCAAACCAAAAAAGAAAAGAGTTGGACAGAGCAATGTGTTGTGATATGTACTTTCGTAAAACGTTAAAAAGTGACAAAGAAGAGGAAGAAGCACTGCAACAGAAGGCAGACAAAGCAATTCGTAGACGCCAATTCATGGTTGATACTCCCAATCCAACCTTGTATCATCATATCCCAAAACCCTCTCCTCATTCGTAGCCTAGACATTCGTAACCAAAGCAAATATAAACATAGAAAAGTAAAATCCGATCCGACCCATCGCCCAAAATTCCCTCAATTGAGTGCCCTTTTTTTTTGTTTGTCCATTTCTCCGTTGCCGCCGATCATAATTTTGCCATAAAAATACACCTTGCGTGGCGGGACGAAGGGATAGAGCCAGAGGACAGGGGCCGGACGTCTCGGGCCGCCGCCCCGCAGCTATTGTTAAATCCTGGGCACGGCCCCCATCACTGCCCGTCGTAAGAGCCCGACATGCTGTATGTCCGCTTGCGCCGTTTCATAGAGTTGAGATCATACTCATCTTGACGTAGGTAATGCGCCGTCTCTCCCTGTTGCTGTTGCTGGGGTTGGTGTTGAGCCTGCGGTTGGCTCTCCTGGTCCTGGGACCCTTCCAGGGCCAGTCCGTGGTGCTGTCTGCCCAATGTGCTTTGCTCTGTTGCCACTGGACGACCTGGACTCATGCTCTGCGAATATGCGGCGGCAAAGTCCGTTGCTGGTGCCATGGGCGCACTTAGCTGTGAAAGCTGGTATTCTCGAGGTCCAGCATCGACTGGGGTCCTTGGGATGTGGAACTCGGCCGGAGCCATGAGGGGGGCGCTCTGAAAGCCGCCACTACTGAAGGCACTGGCAAACGTAGCCGCTCGCGCAGTGGCGGGGATGGGTTGGTTCGGACTCTGGGAAGAAACTGAGCGGTATTGGCTGCGGAGGTCAAGACCGGACGGGAAGGTTGCTGAGGAGGCTCGGTAGCGGGAGACAGGCGGCGTGGAGGGTTGGGTATTGGCTGGATGGGATGTTGGGTACGTAAGGTGAGTTGGAGATGTGTGTATATTGGAGTCTATAGCAATGTTAGTGATGTAAAATGTAGAGAAAATTGGTCAATACTCACTTGGGTAAGTAGGACTATCGTATTGCTGCTGATGGTTGACTCCATTCCCCCCTGGCTGGTCTCCTTGGTATAAAGATGCTTGTCGCCCGTTACTGGACGGGCTCTGGGGACCTGGTGGTGGATAGCTTGCATAATCTATGGAATCCCCCTTCCACGACATACTAGAGCGTAGTGGTGACTGAAGTGACTCCGACCTAGATCTCGACATCGTCTCTCGCAGTTGCAGTGGCTGCAGCGGACGGGCACCTTGCCTGGAAGCTTGCATACCATAACCGTCCATACTATTATGGCGGCTGTACACAGTTGAATTTCGAGCTCCTGTTCCTCCTGGGTTTGACAAGTGGTTTGAATAGTATCTGTCACCACCTCCAAGCGAAAGAGGCGAGAGCATATCCGGCGAGCCTATTGAGCCCTGAGAGGCAAATCCAACGTGGCCAAATGCAGGACTGAGTCCAGTTGGCGAGAGATGCTCCTCATGTTCTTGTCGTCTCATGGTGTCAACCATTAACGGTCGCATTCCCATGTTCGGATCTCCATAATTCTGAGAATAGTCTACTGGAGACTGCAATGGAGTACCAATACCGTGTACAGCACCATAAGGTGAGTGGAGTGCCTGCACATTATCAAAGTCATCGGGCACGGCTCTCATCTTCATCATTCTCTCTCGATCATCGGCTGTGAGACGCTTGATTTTTGCACGTCTTTGGATTATCAGCTTCGATCTAGTTTTGGAGAGGGATTGCATACCTGTTCTGGAACCAAACTTGGACCTGCCTGGGGCTTAGGCCGGGAATCTCTCGTGAAAGTCGCTCCCGGTGAGCCGCATCCGGATGGGCTTGCTTTGCAAACTCGCTCATCAAGAATCGAGTTTGCTGGTGCGTAAGTCTTGAAAGTTTAGTTAGCGTCAATTAATCTATCCCAAAATCTAGAGCCTGTACACACCTGAAGCGCTTCATCTTCCTCCTTTCCGCTCTACGTTCAGCCTCTGTTTGTGGAGGCCTACCTTCTCCTCCAACTCCCTCTTCTCCATCGAGCATATCGTCGTCATCATCATCGTCATCTTCTTCTTCTCCCTTAATCTCGCTTTGGCCGAGAGTTTCTGCTGGCGGGCCAGGAGCTTCAGTCTTTACTTCCAGCGTAGGACTCGACTTTGAGCCCACAGGTAGCTCAGGTAGGTTTGCCGGCTCTGGGAGCCTAAATCCATCCTGTCTTAGGCCATTGACAGGAGGAGCAGAGTCGGGGCGCTCGGTTGTTGGCGGGTTTGAAAACGATTCTTGCCTGTCCTCAACTTGAGCCAGGCTGTGCCGATGAGACAGAGGAGGACGTGGTGCAAAGAGCTGGTTGGTAATAGGCGCATCCACTGGATGCGAGGTTATTGGTTGCTCAAATGGAGGTGATAGAACAGTCTCGGTGGGTGGAAGGTATTGAGAATACGCATCCCGCCAGTCCGGCTGCGTTGCCAGTGGCTCGAGGTTCGACATGCGTGAAGCCGTCGGTTCGTAAGGGCTCCCAAGCTTGTTAGAGGACCAAGTGTGCCGTACAGTATCGCATTGCCGGGTGACAAGCATTGGGTTGGTTATCTGAGGGCTTGAAGTTGAGTTATTCCGAGATGGCTTCGAAAGAGCTAATTCAAACAGCTGGCCGAGGTCTAGCTGAAAAGGACGGGAAATCTGTCGTTGTGCCGGGTGATGAACGAAAGTGAGGGCATCAACGAACGACTGTTGTTGACCGAGCAAAATGATGGCGGAATGAGTTCTTCTCAGCCGCGCACCTGTGGACTAATAACGATTGAGTGAACGAACTTCTCGACTGGGCCGGCCAAGTATTGTCCTCGGAATAGGGGTGAGCTCAATCAATATGTCGATGATCTTTGTACGTCAGACGCGGTTGATCAGCTCATCAACAAAGCCTAAAGGTAGTGCTCCGTAATTTGATAATGAGATCACAGAGATTTTCCGTTGGCCAGGCCACACTTCCTGGCAGGTAGGGCGGTCAGATATTAACTTTGAAATCTTTGATCTCTGCTTGCTTGATGCGGCACAGGTTCCTTGATATGGTGGAAATGAATCTCTCAAGTATAAAGTAGGTCCCTGAGATGCTGCAGCCAAGCCGATGTATATGTATGTAATTCTGGTGTTTAAGTTAAGGATGCTCGAAGATCGATTCGAATAGTTGGCGGGGTTTGACGACTACACACGTTTGATCGACGAATTGCCTGATGTTATATTGGAGGCGCGAAGGGATAGATATGATGCTGAGTCTGAGGATCACCACAACATGATCAGGCGAGCTAAGAATTGTTGATGCTTGAGGGTAAGGACAAAATCCCGGTCCCTTGTTGAACGAGTCCCTAAATGGGTACTTAGTCCCGACAAGAGGGGCTCTGGCCAAAGACTGCGAGGTGAAGCGCTGGACCAGAAGTTACAAGACCATGCCTGAATGGCTATGGGCAAGTGTGGCTTAAAGAAGAAGCGGCAATAGATGTGCACGGCCTCGCCTCAAGTGCGCTTGAGAATCGGCGGGAGAGGGGGAACACTCGTAAGATCATCAAAGAAGTGAGAGCCTAAAGGAAGGAAAAACCTCGTCCGCGTCCAAGTAACTGAGGAATCTCCACATATTAATGCCTGGTGGCTGATGGCGGGTGGACGATGGATGGTGGCGGTGGTGGGGGAAAGCGGTGGAAAATGGAGGTTGGAAGGGGTAATGATGGGACCCGAAGGAGGGGAGGCTGGTACGAACAGTCGAGTCTGCTTCACATACGGTAGTGTACTACAAGCTCCAGGTGGACATGTACCTTGTCCACTCTATCGAGAGTTGTGCAGGAGAAAAAGGCTAAGTTGAATGTGGCCTGGGATGAGGGGGAGATGGGAGGGGCAGTGATGGTATCGGCGCTGGTATCCGATAATCCCTAGAGTATGTGAAGGGTTGGATAAGGCCGAGTAAGGCAGTGGCTAACTGGTCATGGTGCAAGGTAGTGGACTGCCACACGTCCCGCTCCGGGATAGTCGCCGACAATAGCAGTATCGAAGGTAGCGACGGCAGAGAGAAGCTAGCCGCTGGCGGTAGAAGGCCTCCAGTCGCACATGGAAGGCTACGGTCTACCCAACGACGACCAAAGAAGCTGAAGGACGAGCGGAGGGATCGTCGAGGTCTGTGAGCCGTAGCCCAAAGGCAAGTGAGAAAGTACCCTAAGTTGTAGTTGACTAGGGTAGAGCGTGGATCATTAGCTCCCTCGACGGGTCTAGAGTTGCAAGGCATGGGTGAATTTATGTACTGTACATGCACGTTTTCAATCCACACCAGTAGCAAGGCCGAGCAAGATATGAGAAAGAACCGAGAAGTTGAATAGCTTGACACCGAGCCGTCGCCGTGGACTGGGCGGCTAACTTGATAACAGCAAATGGCCGATACTCGGCGCCCAAATAGAAAGAAAGGCCCGATGATAGCGGTGATTTCTCACAGAGTTTCTCCAAGGCTGAACCGAAGATCGTATTCCACGTATTCTGGTCTCAGAAACACAGCTCAGAGTGGTCCCTGAGAACGTGACAACCCTGCCATCCACCAACTCCCCACACCAACCAAAAGTTGGTACACAGGGCCAGCCAGTCCCCTTCTCTCCGACGTGGCATGGCATGTCGCTAGTGGACCCATCTTCCGCACTCCTCCCGTGACTCCATACTATGGTAGAGAGACAATTCGCTCCGTGGACGTGGAGAGGTGTACCACACTTTAAAGAGCGCCACAAACGTATGGCTCAACAACGACCTCTCAAATACGGTCCGAGGTGGGAAAGCATCCCGCAGCTACTGTAATGGGACAGTAGCAGCGTCGACGGCGCCACGCCAATCGTGCAAAGGCTTCTTCTTTCTCCCTCCGGAGATGAGGGCTTGGCAGTCTAGGGCAAGTCGGGGGGGTAAAAGACAAGGGAGAGGGGTACTGGCGCCAATTGCACGGTACCCTCGGTGACATGATCTATCCATACCTTGCTTCTCCTTCCATTCTATGCTGAAAAAAGCTGGGTTGGAGGCTTGTGGACATGGCCGCCTGTGCGTGCAGGGGAAGGGTCATATCAGCCGGAGTTTCGCATGTGCAGAGTCGTCGTCGGTTGCCTCGAGAATTCGTGCTTGCGTACGTTCAAGCCTGCATGGAAGCAAGGCAGCAAGACTGAGCAAAAGTGGGGTTGTGACAGGCACTCCCGGTCGTATTAAGGATGCGAGGAACGGTGTCTGTCTCTCCCGTGTGGTGTGGGTGCTACCGGGTATGGTTATGGCAGATATCAAATGTGTGCGAGATTGTCTCCTGTCTGTGTTCTGTATCAATATGATTGGTATGTACCAACAAAGTGATTGTACATCATGAGTATGATGCACAATTGTAAAATAGATTGTATGCTTTTCTTCGCACCTTCTGTTGCTTCTAGTGCCAGACCGGGGGCTTGTTCGCCGATTTTCTACCGTGGTAGCTCCAGCATAGCGCCGTTTAGTCGCGTGGATTTAGGTACGGCACCCCTGCGCCGCCGTTTGAAATTCACACTCTGGCTGTAAAGCTGAAAACTAACCCACATATGCCCACCTGTCATCTCCACGGTAGGTGGCCCTTAGATATGCATACCGTACTCGTTTTTTTTTGCCTACCGGCGACATTAATGTGTTGTGCAGCACATCCCGCTGTACGGGCCTTTCATGGGCCTTTCATGGTCCATACGTGTCTCTTCTGTCCCTCCACCACACACCCCTTCGTGACGCACCCCGGAATCAAGCCCTGCAATGATCAATTTACGAGTACCGCGCCTACCCTTCCCCAGGCGAGTGCTAATATGAGCGTTTTCATCTCACAGCAACTGTACTTCCGTCACTGCGCGTACCGAAGCCTGCTTAAGATCTACGATCCGCAACATCTCATACAAGCAACTTCCCTAGGCGGGTCCAAAAGGCTTCGTGCGGATCGGAAGCCCCATAATGTGGACAGCTCGTGGTGACAGATAGATGGGCACTACGAGAAGGACGATTCAAGTCGATGTCCACATAGCTGAACATCGCCATCCAGCGGGCGGTGGTACTCAGCAGCTACGTAGTTGCTGTGAGACGCCGGTCCAGCCAAGCGAAGTCAAGCCGGAACGAAAGAGACCATCGCCCGACACTTCTGCAGCACGGCATGGTGGGGGGAGTTAGCGTTAAGGCGATGACAAGGGACACGACCAATCGCAAACAACGACGCCTAGGTATGCATCACGTGCATATTGCCAATGGTGGCCTCGGTACAGGCCCTTCAAAGGTAGTTCACTCTGTTTTAGAGTGCTGCTCTGTGTTCTGTTGTGCTCTGTTGTACTCCTGAGGTGATAATGTTGTGGGCCAAACAGTGCTTCGACAATGGTGGTGGTGCAAACTCGCTGTCCCTTTCGATGTGGTGTAGAATAAAGAGTATACCCTGTCAACACTCGGTTACACTCTTGTGAGTGAGGGGCTGAGTACGGAGAAACTCGAGTACGTACATGCATCACCGCGTGCGATCTGCATGGTCTGACTTCCTCATCCACCTCCAAGGGTAAAAGAAGGGCCTTTCTGAATGGCTCTTTTTTTCCCGTCCTCCACCTGTAGGGCCTTGGCATAGTCGCGCGCGACACACACATGTTGTAGATTAGGCTAAGGAGCTGTTGCTAGGGTTGCTAGCATCAGCTCTTCCCTGTATACCATGCACGTTGTTATGAGAAAGATCAGAGGTACGGTACTCCAATGCAAGGACGGCGCAAAGGCAGCGAAGGGTTAGAAGGGGCGCGAGGGGGGGACGCGAAGGATGTGTGCTCCATCACGCACAGCCACTACCCCTCCAAATCTATGGTGTGCACGAAGTCCTCTCTCTGGCCAACATCATCTAGCCACCGTCTTACTGTACTCCCCCTCCCTCCCCACTCACTCGCTCAAGTCGGCAAGGCTGAAACCCTCCGGAGACAGCCCGTCGCGTAACAAAGCGGCAGGATATTTCAACACCGATGGCCGAGACGGTGGTTGAACCCACGTCCCTCTTTCTTGGCCGCAGAGCGCCGTCCTTCGTCCTCCTCCATCATCTCGCAACTCAGGAATACTCGGATGGTCGTCGCCGAGGACCATGAGAAGGAATGTCGCCAGACAATGCAGGTACCACCGGCTGGCTTGGGCTTGAAGCCTTCTCGCTTCCCTGAACCACTTGAGGAAGCCCACTCGTTTTCTCCCGCAAGCTCCGGCCATAACAACCTCTGCTATTACTGTTATTATGCGCATGGAGTCTTTTCCCGAGGTGCTTGGCCTCCGGTAAAAGGTCGCGACGCTCAGTCAGGATGTCGTGGCGCGTAACCCGCATCGTTGACAGCCAAGCCATGACCCGTAGTGTTCTTTAAGCCACGCATGTGTCCCGTAGACTATCGACTAGTGATACACGACGTACGACGACTCTGGCGGTATGGTCACATCGGCTCCCCACCTAACTGTATACCCGCCCGGCAATGGAGACCGCTTGCCAAGGGCCAACCCGGTGATCGCTGTGGAGGCGTGTTGCCCATGTCCTAGGAGATCAAAGCGGCGGCACGGCCACCGACTTTCCAGTGAGGCACCATTCCACCACCACCCAAATGAGACTTCATCGCGAGTGCGCTGGTTATCCTTTTTTGGTATCCCTATCCTTGTCGCCAGGGAGTGTCAAACATCCACACCTGACTAGGGATGTTGCGCGGTTGCAGCCTCTAAGTCACATCGTGCCCTCAGTCTTTGCGGTACCGAAGTTCTGTGCAAACCGCTAGGATGACTTGGACAGAGGGGATCTCGATCGTTGGTGCCTCTTCTAAATGAAAAGAACGATCCTGAAACCGCCAGTTTGTCTTTTGAGCCTTCCAGAATCTTTTGGTCGCCTTCCATGAGAAATGTGCCACGAATCACGGCCCACTAGGGTTCGGCACGGAATACCGATGCGTGCGCGGATTCTTCGCGGATGATATAGGTCCGCTTAAATGCGTGAGCCGGCGCCGATCAGTATTGACAGAGGGCCTCAATACAGGGTTTATTATACAAGGAAGTAACACAACAAGGCGGTTCAAATTCTTTGCGACCTGGTGATCCTGAGTGACGATTAGCCCCTCACTGCCGGGCGGCACCATCTCCCACGAGTGCAACCAACTATCTATGCCTGTCTTGGCGACAGTTCCTCAACTATGTTCCTGGAATCCTTCCAAGCGAGAGCCACATATCTGTGTCCTGTCAGTATTGATTGGCATTTACAGCTCGCAGGACCAGGCTATGGATGGACACCGTACTTCGTATGGCTACCCCGTGCCGCCACTTCCCCTTTGCTATTCGTAAATTGAACAGAGGTAAAAGCCAGCGTTTTGCCAACTATTGAGGTGGACGCCGCCAGTGTCAGGATTCAAGGTAAAAGTATCATGGCTTCTCGGAGGAATGCCTACATTTGTCACAGGTCACAACTGCCCGGAGGGTGTCTCCCACCTTTCCGCCCGAGTTTAGGTATGTCACTAAATAAGCTTCAGTTTGCGTCTCCATTTGCAGGACCGCCCCGCCCCCGCTATTAAGGGGGGGTAAGCACCATTGAGATCTGTCGAAACGCCCGTAGCGTATAATCCTCTGGAAGCAACCGCCAGCGAGCCTCCGAGATCGACTGCCACGTTCCTGAGTCAATGACAATATATTTTGTGGGGATATAGGAGAACTAACCCATACTTGCGATGGTTCCCCCATGGATAATATTCAGGCGATTCTGTGAAGATCTTAGCAACTTGCAAGGAAACCGTTGGAAGGCGCCGGGCTAACGGTGTGTTCTTTCCGGATGTCAAGTTCCATTTCAACGCGCCCTGGTTCCGCCGTTGTCACTCGAAGCTGCGAACGAGTAAATAAGCAACAAAGTAGCCTTGTAGTTCAGGGCATTCCCGGCATATGCTTCATTGACATTGACCGGTACCGGGTAAACCCACATGTTCTCCGAAAAGCCTATGGCAAAATTCACCAGTTAGCATACAGTCGATATGATGTATTCTCCCTTCTATCCGACGTTGAATGGCAACGTTGCCAGATGATCAATTTCTCCTACTTCGGGGTCGATGCAATTCCCCCATATCCTGAATATTAATTGAAACAAATTGGCTGGTCTCGCTTGAAACAATGAGGCTGAAAAGTATACTAAGAATAAAAAAGACTCGAAATTTCGAAGCGCGCCGCCCCGCCGTTGGACCAATATAACAGAGACTGGTGTTACTGAAACCATGGACCCAGCACACGGAGACATGCAAGAGATAGGAGAAGTGCCCAGTTTGTGGTGCTTTTGATGACTTACCTTGGTTCAAGCCCAGACTCTGCCTGATATTCTCCATGTCAGTATGAGAAGCGGAGATCGATACCTAGGATGTATCCGTAGGGGCATGTTTTAGATGATTACCATGAAAGATTTCAGGACCTGTGAGACGTCAGCATTTTAATATACGCGTCCCTGCGGCGATGGTAAAACAGCTTACGGATCTGACGAATTTCAGAGCAGCCATTGTTGCAGAGATCTGATTGATTGTCTGCTACGTAGGTAGGTAGAGAAATAAGATTATGAGATCAAATTGTAATCAAGTAGAGTAAATTAACTTGGTTTATCCAACGACCAGTGTTGGTGGTGCCGACGTCCCTTCCTGTGCTCGTCGCAACCAATCAAGCATATGCCGCAGGAAAGTTAATCCGCTCCGGTCAAAAAAGTGTCAGCCTCGGGCCTCACCACCTGTGGACTTGGTTCAGCCTCATCGTACAACTGCCAGCCTCTTGCTCGAGGATGATCCAAGGGCAGTCTATCTCTGTGGCAAGATACTCACATCCTTCAATATGCCGGAATCATCACTCGCCTCATTTGAGTACCTGGAGAAGCTCTCGGGCATAACTTTTAGACGGCTCTATGAGCAACCGTCTACGGCACTGGCCGTGTTCCGTCGAATGCTCCCACATCTAGGTAAGTTGCAAGCTAAAATGACTGTACTTTGACGCCTGGAATCTAATATGTGATGAATAGCTAAGTCCTTTGTGATGGGGATGCTATATATGCCCAAACCTTTACTGCTGTCTGAGCTGGACAACTGGGTACGGCCAGGCAGCAAGAGGTCCGTTTCCTTTATCCATTCTTGACTTATTCAGGATCTCATACGTAGTAGTGAAAAGGGCAAAGCTCTAGCGATCCTATCCCGTCTACATATCGTCACTTCGAGCGCTGCAAGCAGAGATGGGCCTCCTGCGCTCAGCCTGACCCACAACTTCGCGACCTCTCTCCGACTCGCTTTAACTGGTGGTGGGGACCATGGTTCCTTCGGTATCCCATCAGACAGCACCCAAGGCTCCAATATTACCGTTTCTTTTCTCGATGAATACGCTACCGCCCAGTGGGAAGGCATCCTTCACTACGTCGTGAACAGCACCGGTGACCCGTCACTTCTAGGTGCCCAATACCCCTCTGCCAACGTTCGGCAGCTTCTTCAGATGGGAGCCCTTGTCGACTCCAAAGGAAAATACAGCGGTGTCGGCATTACTCAGGCTGGCTTCAGTTTCCTCCTTCAAGAGGCCAACGCGCAGGTCTGGACCGTGCTTCTTCTCTGGCTCGAGCATGCCGAGGAGCTGGGTATGGACCACGTCGATCTACTCTCATTCTTCTTTTTGCTCGGTTCTCTCGAGTTAGGCCTCGCATACTCCACGTCTACTTTTTCAGCCACCCAACAAGCCATGCTTCCCATCCTCGCAGACTTTGGGCTCGTCTATTCTCCCCCATCATCATCGTCTTTCTTCCCCACCCGGCTCGCCACAACCCTCACATCCTCCGCCTCGGCTCTCCGCTCCATCGCCTCCGGATTCTCCGCAGCTACAGCCTCCCCCGCCTCCTCCGGTGGCACAACGGGATTCATAGTCATCGAAACCAACTACCGTCTCTACGCCTACACCTCCTCCCCCCTCCAGATCGCCGTCCTCGCCCTCTTCGCCAAACTCTCCACCCGCTACCCCAACATGGTCTCGGGCCGCGTCACGCGCGACTCCGTCCGCGGCGCCATCGAGCACGGCATCACGGCCGACCAGATAATCTCGTACCTGACGACGCATGCACACCCGCAGCTACGGCGCAAGACGCCCATTCTCCCGCCCACGGTCGTCGACCAGATCCGCCTCTGGCAGATCGAGAACGAGCGCATGAAGGCGACGGCGGGCTTCCTGTTCAAGGACTTTGCGTCGCTGGCCGAGTATGAGGGTTGCGTTAGGTATGCGGGTGAGATTGGTGTGCTGGTGTGGAAGAGTGATGCGAAGAGGAGTTTCTTTGTCACGAAGCATGAGCAGTTGAGGGACTATATTAAGAGTCGAAAGATTAAATAATGGGCTGAAGTGGTGGGGTGTACTACCATCCATAGTTGGTTTCGCATAGCGTGGCGTTTGGGTTTGGGATAGGGTATAAGGTCGGTAGCTTCATTGCAAAATAATCCACATCAATCATGGAGGTAATAAATAATGTATCTCATGCCCAGGTATTTATAAGATTCCTGGTGTGTTTATTGTTGTCATATTATCTCTACAAGTGTATGCCGTTCATTCATGAATATTTGTACATGGCTCCCTCATGCCCCATTCCGTACATACCATCTCCTCCGGACTCTCAATATGATTCTTCGTATCTAAGCGCTTCCATGACCTTGTCAAACTTGTTAGACTGTTTCTTCTGCTCAAGGAGCGACCTCTCCACTACTTTCTTCTGAGACATCCTCGCTTCAGCCTTCTTTTCATTCTTCATAGACCGTTTGTCGCCCAGACCACTCGCAGCTCTATTCCTGTTGAAGAGCTTCCCAGCAGCCCGAAAAAATATATTCTCCTTTTCCTGAATCGTTCCTCCTGCTGGCAGGAGCTGCTGGCATTTTAGATTCCTCGCATATGCCTGCTGGAAGCTCCAGAGGCTCTTCTTGGCATCAGTTGTCTTACAGTGGGTTTCCAACACCGCAAAGACCCGACGGTATCGGAGTTGGTCAGCGCTAGACATGTTATCGTCTTCAAATGATTCTCCCTCCCTCTCTATCTGTATGAGCGCCTCAAGAACAGCTGGTGACCCCAGGTAGTCAATGTCAAAGTCCTCGCTGTGAAACATGTCGTCGAGCGTCCGGTACCGACCAGCCCAGTAAGATTGCGGCATACCCGTTCGGACATCTCGAAGGTTAACATCTAGGTCATGGCTTGATTGAGTTGGCGTGCGTGAGCGGGAGCTTTTCGAGAAAAAGGCCGCTGGGCCCGAGCTAGATCTGGCTGTGTTTGATGCTTTTCCCCTAAGTGATAACTGGGACGATACTTGGCGAAGATTCGAGAGTGAAAACGAGCTTGTTAGGGATGTAAACGCCTGCAATGTGCGCGCTCTGGTGAGTGGCGGTGCTGGCTGTGCTGATGGTGCTGGCGTTGGAACCCGATATCTAGGTTTCGGCTGGTAAAATTCCGGCGTCTCCTCCCGATCCTCCTCCTGGGGCGTTGGCAAGACCTGTGTGGATTTCTCGATAACAAATTGCTTTCGGACAGGTGCCTTTGCCTTTGAGGTTTGCTTGCTACGGCCATCAAGACCGCTGTAATCACCATCCGCCGTAGAATGGGCCATTCGTTGGCTTTGACCCCCTCCCAGTGAAGTCCGTGTCGGGCTTGGAATTTTCGTTGGTGTTAGGAGTCTATTGGCAGGATGCATGAACATTTGTGAAGCAGAAGCTGTGAGGTTAGAGGTGGCCACAGTAGGTGCACTGTGGAGGTCGCTTTTGTGGCGCCTTCTTCGAGTAGTTGTTTTCGTCGATGGAGGGATGGGAGCTCCAAAATTCACTGACGATTCCGACTTTGGAATGGTTGGTTGTATAGGTGGAAGAAATGGAGCTCCAAAGTTTATCGACGATCTCGACTTTGGAAGTGAGTTGTAGGTTGGTCTGTATTGGCGCTCTCGCTCATGAGTTGTTGGATTAGATGGCGACATGGTCGTATTCGTGGTCTGAGCTGGTTGCCATGGTTAGCAGTGGGATCATAAACCTTATTGAGGGGGATTTGATATACCAACCAAGAAATTCAACGAAGAGGGTTCAGCAAGGCCGTCGTTTTGAGGCTGTTGGTGTGGTTGCTAGGTGAGCAACCCACTCAGACGTGAGGTGAAATTGGTGATTGAAGAAGATTTAATAGAGCCTGACAATATAAATCGTATTGGGGGCGAGTTGGCTACTGCCGGGACATGTAATAAGTGAAGTGAAGTTCAGGTGCTGAAGTTGTGTTATGAAATGTCAGGAGCTGGAAAGCACCTCTTGCCTAATTGGGCTTTCTTATGAGGATATCGGAAATAGTGATTCGCACACCCAAGGTCCCTGACATATAATCCCCACAGCGATTTGACGAAACACTCCGGCAAGTTTTGTAGAATCGTGAGAGAAAGGGTGCAAACGTGAACAAGAGTGGCACAAAGTAGATGTATGATGGGTAGCTGAATTAATAGCTTTGTGTGTGTTCTATTGCTCAGCACTGGGTATACATTTGAGAATAGTCAACAATACAAAACGACGCAAGAGAACTTCCGCTCCCTTGTAAAACTTTCGTCCAAATATACAGCGTAAGAGTAAACGCCTGAATGTCAAACGCATATTTTTAAAGTTGTTGTGCCCCATGCAGGTGTTATTCACCTGCATGATGCTCCTCTGTTTGCAAGTGTTGTAAATGCCACCTTTAAAAACAGCAGTACGAGGACAATCATAACCGACCAATATACAGACTTTGCATAGCGTAGAGTTGGGCATTTTGTTATCGTCATTTCGCGTCTCATGACGTTACGTAGTGTTTTACCTGTGTTATCAATTAATATTTACCATTCAGTTATTTTCTCGTTATAGACGCGATGTTCTAAGGGCTACATACTCATTGTCCAATGCATCCCATCCCTCAATCTGGAACTCAAACTTCATATCCCCTTCGCCGCGAGGTACAGGGTTACCGCAGTCATCCCATAGAGACCTCTCGATGAAGCTCACGTTCCCTTCCCAGTCTACAAGCATAATAGTTTGGCGCTGTGTTCCGTACATGCCACTCATTATTGGAGGAGCAGCAGTACTCGGCGTCTCTGCTGCCTCTAATCTCTCTACCGCATCAGTCAACTTATTATCTGCCTGGTCTGTTGCCGCTGTGTCGGTTTTTGGTATCACTACTGCGGTTTCCTCACCCCCTATCGATGGGATGAATATCGACTTTCTCAGCTGGAATATGAGCTTGTCAAAGGACTGTCCGTTGGCTGGAGGTAACGTATCCGTATCCAAAATGTCGAATAATTTCTGCACAAACTCATCTTCCCCCAGGGATTCCTTGACAGACTGTTCAATAGTCTGCGACAACTTCTCCTTTCCGAGCTCAACCTTGGGCCAAGCAACTGGATCCGTATATGAGGTATTGCTCAATCCGTACACTTCTCCTCTCTTTTCCGCAATCCATGGCACCTCCTCGGCGGCTCCGCAGCGATTGCTCACAATAGCCAACGGTGTGACTTCGTCCCTTCCGTCCTCCTTTCGCTTCCTCAGCTTCCCACATAGCAGCGAGAAGCCTCCAACATCCTTGACGCCCTCGCCTTCGAGCAGCCTTTCAACAAACGCCCCTGCGTCTTCGCTCTCATGACTTGTCAACCATGCCGTCACCATGCCACCTCTGCTCCGCGACCCCTGCACCGGGTGCTCAGTATCATTCGCGTCCGTCTCGCGGTAATTCGTCAGGGCAGCAAAATTGCCATGTTTCGTAATGCCGAGCCAGGTCCCCTTCTCCTCGCGCTGCAGGTCCCGCGCTGAGAGAATCTCCTGCTTGTTCGCGCGCCACCAGTGTGGCCGCGACGTTGGGCGTAGGATGAACTCGTCGCGGTTGTCGATGACCACGAGGGCGTACGCGGGATGCGCCGTCGATACCAGGAGTATGCACATAGTGGATATATGGTCTCTGTGCGACGGGTTTTTGGGTAATAGTTTAGTAGAGAGGAGGCGGCGGTGTCGCGTGCATCATATATATGCGGGAGTGGCGACGAGAACCGATATACGGAAGGGGACGGAGGTTATGGGGAGACCATAGCATGCGGCACGACTCAGCTCAGGGCCAGAACGGGTATCGCAGCTACTCGGGCTGGAATTGCCAACTAAATTCCTGGGAACTATTTCCCCTTCGGGAATTCTAGGGGCTGTATGGAGGACAGAAGATATGGTGCCAGGAACGGATGCAGCATTGCCTGATGTGTTGTCGGCCTTTGACAGGCCCTGCGGGGTAAGCTCGAGTGGATCCGCACACCGTTCGTGGGCGGCCGCCCTCAACGTCACAAGCCATGGCTCGGCCCGTGACTGCGATTTCGCAACGAAAATGTAGTGTAAGGTAGTATAAACTATAAAATTAGATTCCCATAGTTATATGGACGATAATAGCATGCTGCTTCCATTATAGAGAGGAGACATTATGGGGAATTTATCGTGTGCTAGATCTCATATATCCTTACTTTAATCTAGCTTTCAGCAATATAAACCAACAATATAAACCCATGCTGGTCTGAGGAACTACTGCAATGTATAAATCTCAGTCCCACACGTGCTTTAATTAGCAATAAATGGGTAGGGCTCCGTGTGAGTTGGTACCTGAGCAAGCAGTCGGATCTCATAGGCCACGAGAATTGTAGCAGCTCCCAGAATGCGACATCATGATTTGAGATACTAAAAATGGCAATTGCGCAAGCTGACAGGCTAGTAACTCTTCACCGACTTGTCCCTCTAGCTTTTTCCAGCCCTTTTGACTAGGTCTATCCCTGTTAACCTAAACTTTGGCTTACATATTTCGTCACATCTCGCCTCGATTATCATTGTGTGGTTGAAATTGAATATTGGGTTTAATTCTATAATCGTAACAACTCACCACGGAAGCCTCACCTCACTAGCCCCATTTATATTAAACTGAAATGTCATTTCCCCATCTTAATCTTCATCATCATCACTCTCATCATCCTCCGCTCCATCGCTTTTACTGGCCTCCTCCCTAGACCCCATTCCACCCACATCCGCATTACACGAGCAGTGGCACTCCGGAATCGGACACTCATTATGCACCTTGAACCAGCCCCTCGCGTGGTCTGCATGAAACGCGTGATCACACTTCATGCAGAAGCTCATAAAGTTCGCGAGTCGCTGAAATGGCTCCGCAGCCACACCATCCTTATCACTTCGCGGCATCCCCAGTGTCAGTAGACAGATGCCGCAGCGTGGTAGATGCCGTCCGCACTTGGGACAGCTGATTCCAGCGTGAACTCCAGAGCTATACAGCGGGTTCCGGTCCCCAGCCGTAGAAACCGCCGAAGGTTTCGGTGCCGAAGCGTTGGAACCGGTATTATCAAGGTCATTGGTGAAAGCGGTGTCGCAATGCATACAGCGCAGTGTGACTTGTCGAGGCCGCGGCTTGATAACAGTAAAACCATCTCTGTCCCTGCTCTTTTTTGTGCTCTGAACATCAAATCGGCAGCGATCAACGAATAGACGATTTTTGTTGTGTAGATCTTGGTAGTCGGCTCGCCACTGCCACACCCTGAAGTCATTAATATATAGCGGGGCAGCAAAATGGATAATTAGAGTAGCAGTCTGATAGTCGCCAAACTTCTCAATATAGGCGCTGAGTAGGGACACGGCGCTGTCCGTAATTCCGGTTAGGACTAAGCCTTCGATGTCACCAGTGCGGACGACCTCTGCAGTTTGTCGGTTGAGCCAGTTAGGAAGCTCAGTGTCATCAAGGTTATGGAGCGCAACTCCAACTCGGTCTCGCAGTGGTAAAGACGCTTCGTTGGCAATTGCTCGCCAGTCGCCTGTACTGATGAGTGTATATATAGCTCGGAGATAGGGATCATCAGCCATGTCCGAAAGATCAGACATATTGTAATCCCACTCTTCCTTTTGTAGTGGAGGATTCCCCTTGACTTGGAGGCTCAGAGCGAGACCGATGAAAAGAAGGTTCTTTCCACCGCGTTTTAGAGATTCAACTGCTCGCTTCGGGTTCTTTTCGAAAAGAGCCCACGCGGCTGCTACCGTATATTGGCCCTTTGCTTCCAAATTTAATAGGTCTTGTTCAAGCTCTGCTGGGGATTTTCCCCAGCCACATATCGCGAGACACATTTGCCGGTGATGGGGCCACTTTGTCGGGACGCTTTTGAATAGCCCACGACCCGACTTCTTATTAATATCGGCAAGAGCTACACTCCACTCCTCTCCATCAGGTATGGCATCAGTGGTCGGATCAATCAATCTTGATCTATACTTGGATCCAAGATCATTGTTCCAAATGCTTTGCACGCCCATGTACGCAAGATTCAACTGGCCGGAAACCATGCCATCACCAGCAGCAGCAGCTTCTGCACCATCAATCCATACCCACACGTCTTTTAGCCAAGGATCATCCTCAAGGATATCAGCGTTTCTAAGACAGTTAAACAAGTAACCTTGTTTTATGCGGGCTATCATTAGAGAGTTAATTCGATCCGGCAACGCATCTTTGGATGCTAGGTCACTCGATTTCCGGGAAAATAATTGTTCGTGGCGTTCTCTGCTTGAAAGAATTCGGCTTGTGAGCAACCCATCCACACCGTCGGCACCAAGTTCGGTTGAACGGGCCATGGTGCTCTCACCGGCAGGAACAAGTACAGTGTCGAATTTCGAAGCAGAATCTGCGCTTGTCGGAGAAACAGGGGGTTCCAATTTTTTGGTCTTTCCGCCAGGGCCAAATCCAATATCCTTCCGCTTTTCCGATTCAAGCAGGGGTTTTAAAACGGCTTCCCGTTCTTTCTCATCTGAAAACTTTGGAACAGTTCCCCGGCTTGTGTCTGATATAATGTTAGGACGGCTAGTCCGAATTAAGTTGAAATGGTTTACTTACGTTTAGCTCTCGACGAGAAGTCTAGCAAGTCTAGGACAAGGTTTCGAGATAAAGATGGCTTCAAAATGACACCCATCTTGTGATTACTTCGTCGTGTGATAACTCTAGGCTGGTGGTACGAAGAGCCGAGTGTCACCCAGTCGAATGAGACTATACGGTCATCATGAGAATACCCAAAGTCCTCATTAAAGTAAGGGTATTGCAAATCATGTGACCTCCTAACTTCCAACAACTCCGGTGATCCTTCAGTATCATTATCGGACATCGGTTCTATATGTTCTTTTTCGGTGCAAATGAGTTGCAATTCCCCTGCGCTCGAAAGGACTGCCAAGAGACCACGCTGATCCCGACAAAACCTTAAACTCCGAATGTTCGTGTCGTACTTGGGGTCAATCACTCGATTGAGTTTCAAAGCGCACCCCCAAGGCACATCGCTAGAGTCTACCGTGTCATTGTACATCTTCGAGGCCACTTGGCGAGACGTGGCTCGGCGATCCCATATCATGACGCCTGGTGAATCAAGAGACGACGAGGCGAAGTAGTTCGGGTCTCTGTGATCAATTGCTAGGTTATTGTTGCACCTTGTTTGAAAACTTATAACTGCGCCACTGGGATCTAAACGTCGTCAGCCAATACTTAAATAGGTTTGCCGGGGAAAACGAACCGCGAAGGTCATGAATTCTAACGCTTTGATTCTTCACCCCTACTACTAACGTTTGAGGCTGGTCCTCAAACCATCGAGTGCTCGTTATTGCGACACTTGCTTCTAATTTATGAAGCGGATCAGCTGGAAATGGTGGTGTTTGCCAACCCTTCTTCGCAGGATCCCAATTTGATAGGCGTTGGTTTATGTCCCATATGTGCAGACACTGGTCATTTCGCACTCGATCGAGGCCAACTGCCAATAGTCCCGTGGTATTAAAAGCAACTGCTTGGCAAGTTCTCTGGAGCTTCAATGGCAATATCATAGAGTCGTTTGAGCCATCGTCTACACGGAGGAGATGAACCTCTCCACTCTTGGTCCCAAGAGCAACAAGACCAGGATTGGTTGGGGACCAATCATAGGTCCCAAACCCTTGAAAATCAGTGTATTTTGCTACATCCTCATAATCAAACTGTTCGGGGACAATCTGCCCTGTGGGTTTGTGCAGCTGTAAAATCCGATAATTGACATTGATGGATAAGAACTCATCTCTCGTCCGGTTGGGCGACCACCTGATAATGCCTTCGCCGCGGTCCATGATGAAAATACTAATCTTTTGAGTTGTTTGGTCTTAGAGCCTTATCCATTCAACATGCTAGTTTTCTAATCCTCAGAGCATGCTGGATGATGCGGGATGATGCCGCCCGGTGTCAGGGTGTCAGGTGATGGAGGTTTGTCACCGGTCTCTCAAAGTCGTATACCGTAGGACATAATTTGGATAACGTGAAGAGTATATCAAAACATCAATCAGTACATATAAAGAAGAGGAAGTATGACTTGTAAGTGCGGTACATTGGATTGAAACGAAGCTCTGTATAGCGTGCACCATGATAGGAGGTTAATCCGAGCCGTCGGTAAAACTTTAATCCGTTGTCAGAAAGTTACATCGCAAATCAACGAGAATTAATTCAATCGAGGCGCCGCAATACCTTCACTGTAAATACATTTACTTTCCAGAGGCAACATGGCCGCCAAACGGTCACATGAAGATTTGGATGGCATCCATGAATCAAGACAGCCGCAAGTCCACCAGGACGATCCAAAACCTGCAAAGAAACCCCGCCGAGAGGGACCGCCAAAAATCAGGAAGCAAGTACACGCATCAAGTGTGAATGCTGTCAAGAAGCGCATACGTGATGTAACTCGTCTTCTTTCACGATCCGAGGACCTGCCAGCAGATGTCCGACTTGAAAACGAGCGAGCACTCGCTGCTTACCAGCAAGAACTAAATGCTGCCGACGAGGAGAAGACAAGACAGCGAATGATAAAAAAGTACCATATGGTACGGTTCTTTGGTAAGTTTGAGTCCTTCAAGAGTCTTTTGGCTGCCATTAACATCAGTCACAGAGAGACAAAAGGCGACGAGAACGCTCAAAAAATTGAAGAAGCGCCTGCTAGAAGCGACGACCGCAGAAGACGTCGAGGATATCAAAGCTCAGATGCATATTGCCGAAGTTGACCTGAACTACGCCCATTCATACCCGCTGAATGAACGATACATCAGTTTATATCCACCTAAAGGTGCCGAGGAGGCTGAGGACCAGCAAAATGATGCTGTAAAGCCACCGATGTGGGCAGAGATCGAAAGGCGGATGGAGGAAGGCACGCTGAAGGAGCTACGGTATGGTGTGAGAGAGGGGCATGTTGAGAAGCCCAAAACGATTCGGCAGAAACCAGCAACAGCAAAACCACGACTTGCATCGGAGGCTCAGAACTTTAAGAAGAGGGCCGAACCAGGAGAACGTGTGGCACAGAAGGAACGTGTTCCGGAGCCGCAGGACTACACCTTGAACCGCAGGGAGAGGAGGAAGGCCATGATTAAGACTGGCGCTTTGATAACGACGAAGGCGGCAAAGAAGCCCGCAATCCACGAACCAATAAGTAATGAAGTGGACAACGATGACAACGGCAGCGATGGAGGATTCTTTGAATGATTTGTATAGAACATACATGATTCTGTGGAGTTAGGACAACTTCCGGTATACCCAATACGGATACACACTTTTACATGCCCTCAAAATTGTTCCCCTCGTGAAATTAATTGAAGCATTATGTGTCTACGAAATATACTCGCTCAAAAGTCTGAAGAGGGACTGTGCATGACCGCAGCGTTTACAGAAACTATACGTAAAATAAACTCTCTTGATCACTCAGCGCTGTAGTATCTAGGCCAGTTACCCAATAATATAACAGACATAATGATTTCTCTCAACTTAAATACTAGTGTTAATTTCTTTGGTATGGACGGTCTTACTTTGGGAAACACGGCCAGTATCGAGTATCTTCAAAGAATATGGAAGGTGCTAAACATGGTTTTCTGGGTTGAAGGTTCTGCTTTGATGCATGTCCCCGTCATCCCTCTACTTCACCGTCTTCCAATTGTTTGCTTTACCACACCGAAAACCAACAGCCCCCAAGCCTCCCAAATCAACCTGGTGACTTCTCCACTAACCAAGTCCTCCACACTCACTCAAAGATAACATTGCTTTGCTATTTTGAATTTCAATTACACCTCTCTTTAGCCCTTTAAACTAAGGATCATTTACAACTGTTACTTCTCAGCTAGCGATGGAGACCACAGCACCACAGGCATCACTACCACCGACAGGTGCCAGATTTATTAGCATCGAGGATTTTGATGCCAGTTTTCCAGTTCCGGAAATCGGGAAACCTTATTCGCAAGATGTTCCTTCACAAGCTCAACCATCCACTCTCAGTTCTACAGTGGCGGTGAACGACAAGGCGGGCAGTGAGAACGGGAGTTCCACAACCACGTCGACCTCAGATCTGGGCTCCATGAACTGGATTGGCAAGCTCCAAGGTACTTAAAGCCTTTGCGTCGATCCCCACTAGTCTTGAACAAACATTGACTTCATTATAGAATACCTACAAATCCACCCTAACGGGGGCAAACATGAGTTCACAGAGTCCTCTACTGTGGGCTTCCAGCCTCGTTTCGTTTGCTCCGTGACAATCGGTGAGCGCTCCGACCCATTCAGCTCCACGAATGGTTTCGGCAACAAGAAGCTTGCGAAGCAGCATTGCTGCAAACTTGCTATTGAATGGCTTGTTGAGAACGGGCACATGCCTTCTATAGACTCCGTCTCTTTCCCGAAACACCATCAGGTGGCTTCCCAGGCCAGCGCTATACAGATGACTCCCGGTGCAGAAATTGCTCAGATCTGCCTTGAGTTGCGCATGGGTCTTCCAGCATATGTAATGAAGAATGAACCTGCCGGGTCAGCGCTTTGGAGCGGGTATGCGCATTTCCCGTCTAATCACCTTGTTGATGGCCAGATTGGGGAGTTCAGGAATGTCTTTGGCAAAAACAATGCCAAGGGGGACTGTCAACTCGAGGTGTTGAAGTTCTTGAAAGATATTAAGAGAGATAGGGAGAGTACGGCGATGGATGGGGTTAAGGGGTGCAGGGAGAGCGCGGTTATGCAAGGGGATAATGGGCACAAGGAGGTCGCAGCTGTAAAAGCGTAGGAAGCTTTGCCTTCAAGTTTGGGATATATTGCGTAGCAAGCTTTCACTAAATCATTCCCTTGCCGACCTCATCCTTCCTCTCCTCCCATAGCGTCTTCCCAGAACAAGAGCAGACAGTCTTGTCGTTATCCCAAACTCCCGGGCTGCGAGCAATCACTCCCACAAGGGTATTGTCATCATTCTTCTCAAACTTACCCTCTCCATCGTGCTGCCTCGAAACTACGATGCTTCGTCCTATCATTTCCCAGATCTGGATCGGCTTGTCAATAAATACACTCCCTAAGCCGTTCCCATCCACATTAACAGTTCCTAGACGGCCCTTAAACCCCTGTGGTCCGTCCTTCGTCGAGTCTTTCCATATGGCTCCAGTCGAGATGACGCCTTGTGAAATGTCGCCGGTCTCGCGGATTGTTGCATTGTACTTTCCGGGCGCAAGTCCGCGTATCGTGAGGTCAAACAGGGTCAACGAACTTGAGACCTGCACCATCCGTATGAGCCCCTTTACTTTGTCGGCTAGTTGTTGCGAGTGAGTCTCTAGGATACACACAGCAGAACCTTCATAGTTCATTAGTAAACTGTCTTCACACGTGACCGCATCTTGTCGAGAAGCAATAAGGCTTACTGTCTGTAGTTCCGGTGCCCCGTAGAATGGCATCTCTCCCTGTTCCCTGGATCGCTGAAACAATGGCTGATGGTGCAGCTATAGGCACGGTCAATTAAAATTGCTCTCCCAACGGCAACCATGTCCGGCTGGCTGGGAAATGACGAACCAGTTCCTTCGATAGATATTAATTGGTCCTTCAAATTTGCTTCAACTTTTGATATCCCCTCAAGCTTGTGTAGCGACCCAGATACGTCCTTGACACAGCTCTCACAGGTCATGGGGACGGCGAATAGCGTCTAGGATCGGGGGTCAGTTATGATTGTCCCAACGGAGGTCCGGAAGCGGAGCCACGGTACCTGGAATGGGGTAGTTATCGCCATGGCTATATTAATATCGGAGTGGCCGAAATTGAAGGTATGTTAGAAAAACAAATTGCACAGCCATAAAAGTATAGTTTGGGGATTTTCTGGAGAGGCAGTTACAGGAGCAACTAGAAGTTTAGATGCTGAATAATTCATCACTGGACGGAATGACGATAGCGATGCTGCCCCTCCATTGATAAGCCGACCCGGAGCTTCCCGCCGCGGGGTGCCCCACCTCTGGTTTGTACGGTACCAGAGAGTAAATTCTCAGGGTCCATCTCTATTGTCAATGATGAGACACGCATGTTTAAGTTCAGATACTTTCGATTCTATAGTAGCTACGACTTTGTCTATATCCAGGAGCAGGTAGGTATTATAAAAATCACTAAATCTAAAAATCTCTTCTCACAATCCAACACAAACTCCCAATCTACCTACCCTTTCGCCCTTTAACTCCTCCAGTTCACCGGCTCAGCTTCCTCTCCACGATAAAAATGGAGCTTATCACCGACGCCACCAAGATAATAGCAGCAAGCAAGAAGGAAGACGAAACGGCCTTCTTATAGCACTGCCGCACCACCTCCCTAACCTCCGGCGTGAGTTTCTCAAGATACTCTAAGCTCTCCCGCACTCCCTGGACAATCTTTTCAGTCTCCTCCCCATCTCCCAACATCTTTGCCAGCTGATATCTGAGTCGCTGCTGGACCAACGCTGCATTGAGAGAGACGCCCACCGCGGATCCAAGAGACCGGAAGAGATAGCTGCATGCTGTGACGATAGCCATATCAGACGGGTCTGCACACGCAACCAGGGCGATGAGTGTCGTCGTCACCGATATGCCGCCTCCGAGACCCGACAGGCCGAATGCGATCAGCGTCCCCAAAGTGCTTGTCACAAGCACGCCGGAGCACAGGAAAATGGCAGTTACTCCCGTGACCATCATACTGTACCCCAAAATCGTGAGCCAGTAGTACTTGCCAGTCTTTTGCATGAAGATGCCAGCGCTGACAGAGCCAGTGACAGAGCCGATGATGCCGGGAATCAAGAGTAGACCCGCTTCCGTAGAGGTATAGCCAGAGACGGCTTGGAAAAACAGCGGGATGTAGAAGAGCATTGCCATGTAGCCTCCGAAGGAGAAGAAGTTGCAGATGAGTGGTGGCGAGAGCAGTCTGTTGAAGATAATGCCACTTGGGGCGAACGGGTGCGATACGTAGTGCTCGACCACCATGAAGAGGATGTAGATGGGCAGTGAGGCTCCGATAAGGGAGATTGTGAGGGTGCTGGTCCAGGAAGTGTTCGAGCCAAGGTCGAGACCAACTAGGAGCGAGCATGTCGCGAGGATGAGAAGCGACGCGCCTAGGAAGTCAATGTGGCCGAGACGAGTAACCCAGTGTGCACGGGGGGCAGCGGGGATGTTGAGCCTAAAGTAGACTGCGACGAAGGCAAGGGTGCACAGTGGGACTTGCAAAAGGAAGGCCCTGTGTGTTCCGTCAGCCTCCAAGCACAATATAATGAGTAGGAGAAAATCCGACTTACCATCGCCATCCTATCGAGTCTGCCAGTAAGCCACCCAGTGGTGCGCCACTAGACGCACCAACTGCATAGATGATATTGATATAACCCTGCCACTTGCCCCTTTCCCTCAGTGGGATGATGTCGCTTAGCAGAACACTCACCACCGTCGACATGCCACCTCCGCCAATGCCAGCAAAAGCCCGCGCGGCAATCAGCTCTGACATGTTCCGCGCCAGACCGCAGAAGAGGCACCCGATACCGAAAATGGTGTACGCGCTTAGGAGAGCCAGCTTGCGGCCGAAGATGTCACTCAACTTGCCATACAAAGGCTGGAAGGTGGTGAGGGTGAGGAAGTACCTGGGCAACTGTTAGTTGGGGATGGCCCAGAGAGATAAGGAGGAGGATAAGTACGCTGTGGCTATCCAGCTGGTGCTGTTAAGAGCATTCATCTCGCTGCCAATTTTGGCATACGTAGAGACGATGATGGTCTGATCCAGCGCAGCGAGGAAGACCTATATGCTTTGTTAGATATAGCACTTGGAAAAGAGCATTCGGATACTCACTCCGATACCAATGGCGGGAAGCAGGATATGCATTTTCGCAGCAACCTCTGGCAATCCCTCCATCAATGGATTCGGCGCCTGCCCCATCTCAGGGGCCTCCTCGTCTCCAATCCTTCCATCATCGCCGACAGGTTCCTCAACGGGCTCATTGGGAACTATCGTCAACTTTCCATCACTCGTCTTCCCATAAGCGTTGGCGAGTAGGGGCGATGTTTCCGAGGGAGCCGCATCACCCGTATTGTCTCTGTTGCCGAGAGCCATTCCGAGAACCCTACTGGATGGCGGTCTTGGGCACGGAGAATACTTCTTGCCGGGGTAGATATGCTATGCTAAATCCCCAGCCAAGCTCTACTACACTTCCTACGATCGAACTCCCAACTATCGAGACGCACTTGCGCCTTTTAACGATAATACCCTGACTGACGCGGTTCGGCAGTCTCGATGGGGTCACGCCGCCTCGATTGCTCAGCAATGTCGAAATTCAACCGTGCTGACAAGACGCGATATCACGTGGTTAACTGGGCTTCTCAAGTGCCAAATTCGATTCCATAAAAATTAGATGCATTATTTGATATATATTTATAATCCTCATAGTCGCTTGCTCGCCCGCATCTTGTTCGCTCACAGGGGTATCTAAACAGTGTCATGGCCCTCATCACCTGTGCCAAGCGGCACCAGAACGGACAGGAACGTCCTCATCGCCTTCTCCATCGTCAATCATCTCCTTGATCCAGATTTGCTCACTCATCATAACTTCTTTCTCAATCCTCCTCATAATATCCAACTCTTCCAGCATCCCTCTAACCAGTGTCGTGTAACCCTCCACGGCGGTTGCCAGGCTGCTCTTGACCTCCACCTCTCCCAAATCAGCAAGCTTATCCCTCCACCCCTCCAGCTTCCTGGCTTGGACTCTGCAATCATCACCCCAGCTCCCATCAATGTCCTCGATAAACATGACTTCGTCGCCATCCAGGAGATGTCCTTTTTCACGCCCTTGGTGGATATCTACCACCGTGTGCATCCACCTTTCAAACCTTCTGACAATCCTGGCGTACTTTCCGCCCGATTCACCCATACCCCACACGCCAGTAACCACCTCATCTAGAGCCTGTATCTTCTCCTCCAATCCCCATCCCGGCATGCCGCTGTCCGCCCAAACCTTTAGAGCTAAGGCGTTGGTCTTGCCATGTTGTGCCCCCTCTTGTGCCACCAATCCCTCGTGCTTCCTCACCAATGTCTCAAACTTCTGACCGAGCTTATTTCTTGCACTGTCCTGCCATTGCGATTGCACCGATGCCGCGTCGCGGTGAAGAAGATGTAATTGTAATAACTCTGCTTGCAGCCGAGATGTCTCGGCTGATATCGCAACGTTCGAGGGCAATTTACTCGGCGACGGAGCTGCCAACAAGCTCGCTGTTGTCGGTTTCGGTGCTATCGATTTGGCTGGCGAATAATGTTGTTGTAGAGTGGAGAAGTTGGGGCGGTGTAGAGCCGGATTGGGAGCTTGCTTGGTCTCCGACGGTGGCCTGAGAGTCGTCGCAGAACTGAGTTGGGAAACTGAAGTATTCCGGGTATGTTTTGTAGTTGGTGGGCGGATGGAGGGCGCACTGCCAGTGGAGGTGGTGCGGGTGTGACGGGACGTGGTGCTGGGTCGTCGTTGCAGGCCCGTGGAAGACGATTGCTCTGTGGGTGTCTTGGAGCCACTGCGCAGGGGCACGGTTCTATGGTTATCGGAAGACAGCGGCGGTCTACTAACGGGTAGTCTATTGTTGTCGGAACTCAGCGGTGGTCTGGTAGTTACAGATCGTGGAGGGCGCATGGAGCCATCGCTGGCTCCAGACTGGGAGCTCAATGGCGGTCTGGTCGTTACAGACCGTGGAGGGCGCATAGAGCCATCGTTGGATCCCGGTTGAGAGCTAGCTGGCGCCGCCCGGTACGATAGACTTCCAGCCCGTGTAAGTCGTGATGTTGAAGAGCTTGAACTGGGAGGTCTCATGGGCAGCTTGCTTGGGGATTGACTTCCCGTCCTGGCCGGGTCAACAGCGTCCCCACCGCGGCTCCTTCTCCCGGGCGCATCTGGAGCTTGTTCGCTATTTAATCCATTTGATCTCGACCTCAGATCAATCCCAGCATTAGGTTTCCGTATGGAACGCGTCCGGCTCGGGAGTGGTGCAGATGCCATTGTTCTGCTTCATTTACGGGCATTTGTTTATTTTGTTGCTGTTGTGAGAGAGCCGAGAAAGCTGAGAGGGTGGTCTCTCCGGTGACGACTAGAGGGGCACAGCCACATGGGGAAGATTTGCCTAACATATCGAACGTGTCCCACCGATTCTACTTGTACATTAAAAGAAGAATAATCACACATATACACACACTACACTCCCTCTAATTTTCTCTATTCCAGCTGCTCAAGTGATACTTAGGTAGTCCACATCTTAAATTACCATATAGGGTTGACTACTACTAATGTTTATCGTTGGCTTGATTTCTCAGCAATTCTCTGAAACACCGCTGAAGGGTCCAAGAATGTCTCTGCCCGATAGCACTTCACCTGCCCAGCATCGTCTTTCCGCACAGAGAACACGGCAAACCCAGGAATAGTGATCTCGTCGGTAGTTTGGTTGTCTCCTTTAACAAGATATCGGATTGTCGCGGCTTGATAGATACGGGGGGCGACATAGTCAAAGTAGCGGATCTCGTGGGTCATCGCGTCTAATTCGCCGAGAACATTTTTGAACATCTGCCGCACCTCGACGCCTTTGATCACGGGACTATTGGCATATTGCAACTCCACATCATCGGTCATGAATTCGTCAAGCCACCGATCCGTGTCGAGGGCAGCACTCGCCTGGTGGAACTAAATGACTCCATTATTAGTTGTCTTGATATGTTCAAGAAGAAATAGTCTTGCCCCTTCTAGCCACTTTTGCACGGCCTCATAACTAAGCTCAGGACCGCCTGACATTATAAAGCGGGAATAGGGAGGATCTCGTACTGTATGAGACTTTTGTAAATGCAAAGTAAAATAGAGTTCCACAGCACAGTTAGTGAACGACCTGACTGTATTATAGGGACAGTACCTCTATAAGTTAAAGATTGCTTATAGATTTGTTTGGTTATAAATCCGAAGTAAAGTGGATTCCGATTATAAAGCATATTTTTAAACTGGCAGGGTATGCAAAAATACTCACGTACTCATGAGTATGAAGAGTCGTACTCGAGTACATGAGTATAAAGAATCACATGACTTAATATCATATAATTAGTCATGTGACTAAAAATGATGCTTTAATAGCTACAAAAGGCTTAGTATATATATATATCGTTCTAGTCACATGACTAGTTATATGAGCAATCACATGACCTATAATCATGTGATATACGCGTACTCATGAGTACGCGTGAGTTGCTCACCCTATAAACTAGGTAGATCCGTTATATCCCACTATTCTCTAACATCTCCACTCTCTCCGAACACAGTTAAACCCGAGATTTCCATCGTCCATGGCTGGGGTGATTGGTAAATCTGTAACGCGAAACTCCACTTATTCTCCCATTTTCCACCCACAGCCACGGAAATCAGACAATCAATTGCCAACTCGGCTATGATTGCTCTATGATTGCTCTATAGTACGTGGATGTGGGGTCAACAACAGCCCTCATGGGGGGCCTTGATCCTCTTGATCCCCTCATCCTTGCTTTTATTGCATCTGCACTATTTTAATCCCCGTCAGCAACGCGATATATCGAGTTTCATATCCTCCTTAGACCCCAGCAGGGCTGATGCTACGGCAGATCCTGGGGAGGGATCATCATAATTAGCATGATTGTGATCTTAGGCCTGCCCTGGACGGGGCTGCCCTGGAACTCCACCGGCCTTCCACGGGCCTTCCATCCATAAACTTCTTCTGGACTTTTTGAACTGTGACTTGACTATTGTTGTTGTTGACATTTACAGATGCAGAAACGTTGAGCTGGACCGTTTCTGCCCCGTATTCTCAGCTCTGAAAAGATGGCGACCGTTGATTCTCTCACTCCGAGAGGAGACCAATCGAGCTTTAAAGCTCTGCCACAGACTCCGTCCGACATCGTCCGTGACCAAACATCGTCGTTTCAGTTGCAAACACCGGAAGCTCCGGGCGACGATGAGATCTCTCCTCCAAGCCCCTCCTCTCTCCTAGCTATGGTGCCTGACCGTGCTCCACCACGGAAGTCGGTGTTGCTCGAGCATGTACGGAAACCATCTGCCAGTGGTTCTTCAGTATACTCGTCTCACACTGTCGGGACAATTGAGGCCCGTCGTAGCTGGACAAACTCTCCGGAGCGAAGGGAATCGGCAAGTTCTCTTGTTTGGGAAGAAGAGGAGGCCGGTACTAAGCCCGAACCTGACTCACCTGTGTTGGGATCAAAGCAAGAAGACCAGTTTGAGTTGGAAGAGATTCTCAAATCGACGCAGATAATGCACTCCAATTCCATTTCAAGTACAACGTCGTCAGGAAGGCCAGAACTATGGCGTCGTAGGTCACAAAGAAGTGACCGAAGCGTCAAAATTACTGATTTGAAGTTGGCAAAGAGTAATGGTTTTACATCAACCCAGTCTTTGCGGAATACAACAGCAGCGTCTGATGCTCCTCAAATCCCTCTCCCAGCAATTCCAAGGAAAGCACCTCAACGTCCCGAACGTCCTGCAGTAGGACTCCCGTCACATCCAACACAATTTATCACCGAGAAGACCCTGCAATCAAATGGACAGCCTGAACAAGGCGCGCGACAATACGTTCATCCCACGACACAGTATTCACAGCTTGCAACAGGGCCAGCTCCATACAACCTACCGGCTACGCAGAGTCAAGATAACCAAGAACAAACACAACCTTTTACAACAAAACAGAGCGTCAGGAAGCCGGTCCCTCACCGTCCAGCTCCGCCACAGCCAGAAACAATGGGTGGACGACTCTCGAATTTTAGGAACAAGTTTCGCTCTACGGAGCAGCTTAACCAACATAGGGATATCCAGACACCAGGCCATACTCCACAAGGATCTCTCGACACTGTTAGCCCCAAGCCCACCGGCTTGATGAATATATTCCGTGGTGCAGAGGATGAGAGCGCGCAAGCTCCCTCGGAGACCAAAGGCAGTGGGTCTGCATTCTCAAAGATAAAGCACAAGCTTCGCGCATCGGATGGGGAGGATAACTCGTCACCAGACCTTCCGTCACCAGAAGGATCGAGCTGGAACCTGTCGAAGCTGAAGAACAAGCTTCGCAACTCCGGAAACACCGATGAAGCTGCACCATCTACACCAACACGCACCCAGCCAACAGTCACACGTCTCCCTACCCCCGACTACCAGAAACAGGATCCAGCACCCGCACCCCTAACACCGCTCATCCACTCCCCCTACTCCCCCCAAATCTCCCCCGAGGGCCTCTCTTCCCGCCCTGGTTCCGGGCACGGCAGCCGCCCATCCAGCCGCGGCAGACAACTCTCCTTTCCGCAACGCCCACAACTGCCACCCACCGCTGCATCAACATCCAGCATCCAAACCATCGCAAACGCATCCATCCTCGACGGGAAAACCTCACCCGTCGACCCCGCACAAGCACACATCCACCCCCTCCTCCGCGTCAAGACCAGCCCCTCGGCCACCGACCTAACTCTACGTACGACCTCCTCGGCGACACCAGTACCACCACAACCCCCTCTCATCGCCGTCTCCAGCCCCCGCGCCTCTCCCCCAGCCACACGCCGCGGCCGCGCACCAAGCCCCGCGCCTCTCAACCCCATCACAACCAAAAACGGCGCCCAAAGCCCTAAACCCCTCAGCCCCATTGCCACCAAAAACGGCGCCCCGAGTCCCAAAGCCCTCAGCCCCATCGCCACCAAAAACGGTGCCCCGAGTCCGAACCCCCTCAGCCCGGTCGCCACCAGCAACCGCCAGCCACCGAGCCCGAAGGCCCTCAGCCCCGCCGAGGACAGCGCGTATAAACTCCAGATCCCTGGCGAGATCAGCAAGCGCATGACTACCATCCTTGAGTCGTCGCCTTTCCTACAGATCGCAGACCCGGATGATGAGGCGGTATACGAGGCGCCGCCGCTAGCGGAGACGCAGGTGAAGTGTTATCAGGGACATCGGGTGATGCATCGGAGTAGGAATGATGTGTACGCGCTTGCGTGTGGGGTTTGTGGGGTTAAGGATCGGGAGGGTAGGTGGTGTTGTGCGTGGTGTGCGGTGAGGTGTTGTGAGGGGTGTTTGGAGAAGGTTAAGGGGCAGGGTTTGGAGGGGTTGGTGGGGGGTGAGCAGAGTATGGGGGGCGGAGAGACTGTTGGGAAGGCACTGGTGAGTGTTTGAGGTGCACAATGTATCGACGAAAAATATAGAAGGGGTAGATTGGCGTTTTGTACTTTTTTGGGAGGGTGGGAAGGAGGGAATTGGTCGGGCGGAAAATGGGATAAAAGGCGGGCAAGTTGGAACAAACGGGGGCGGCTTTTGCTGTATATAGGAATGCCCTCGGCCTGGCGCGGAGCGAGCAATGATTTGTATGATATACTAGCTATATATATAGATATACATATCAATGACTTTGAGACACCTCATAAGCTGTGTCTGAAACTTTATCTGGGTTGTATATGGTCGTGGGGTTACTTGGATCAAGATGGGAGGGTTATCTGGTACCACAGCATATTGCATTGTAACATGCAAATAGTCTTAGATGGTGTTCAACAACAATAATTTGGCGAAGCTACATCTGTCTCGGCCAACAGCCCTATCTACTTCAAAGGCCACTATAAAACATGCGTGGCGGATAACAATGCTAAATAACTCCCTTCACAAATTCTCTCTCTTCCTACTACCACGTAGTGTCAGTTCCGGTACCCGTGCCTTTTATCCCGTCTATTTCAAGCCAACAAGCAATCAAAACCCACTGAGAGCCCGTGGTGGGGGTAACGATAGATCCCTTCACCTCCCCCAACCACAGCCGTCCTGTCTTATCCGGCCACCACATCTACAGAATGATCTTGCCCACCAAGAACCATCATTCCCAGCGGAGATCACAGGCTCCCCCGTCTGGGGTAGCTCACCCCATCCACAGCCGCATCATCCACGAACCAGCTCACTCTATCACCACCCCCCTCGTTAACAAGTGCACACGGCAGCCCCGCGCCCTCCTCAAAGATCTGCTTCAGCACCTCCTTCTTCCCGCCCCCCGTCGCCACAAACGCAATCCTCACTGCATGGTTCACCACCGGCAGGGTAAGCGTAATCCTCTTCGGCGGCGGCTTGGGACTATCCTCAATGGACGCGACCCACGCGTCCGACTCGCGCAGCAGCTCATGTCCCGGGAACAGCGAGCAGGTGTGTCCATCCGGACCGCAGCCTAGCAAGATCAGGTCGAAGATAGGCAACTTGACGGAGTCGCGCTGCGCGAAGTTGCGCACGAGGAGCTTCTCGTACTGGTCCGCCATCTCCTGGACGTCATCGAGGTGCGCGACATCGATGGGGTGGACGGCGGGAGCGCCGAGCTCGGCGGGGATCTTATCGAGGAGCTCGGATTTCAGTAAGGCGTAGTTGCTGTCTGCGTGGTCGAGGGGCACGGCGCGCTCGTCCGCGAAGAAGATCTCCCACTTGGAGAAGTTGACGGTGTCGTCGGGGGAGGAGGCGGCGGGGAGGAGCGCCGCGGCTAGGGTCTTGGGGAGGGAGCCGCCGGAGACGGCGACCTTGAAGGTGCCGTGCCTGCTGATGCCCGAGTTCTGCGCCTGGACGACGTAGTGGCGGAGGCCGGGGGCGAGGTCGTTGACGGTGGGGAAGGAGTAGAGGTTTGGTTGTTTGCCCATCTTGGCGGTTTGGGTTGCGGCTTCGGAGTGTTGTTGGTGTCTCAAGTAGAAGGACGAGGCTGTGGTCAGGAAAGAACTTGAGTGAAATGTATCCGATAGAGCCGCGGGGAGGGTCCGGGGTGATTAAGACAGCTTTCAGGTCGGTGGGTTTTCTGTGGGAGGGGAGGCTGCAAACGGAGAGATTATGCAATCGAGGGAACCCGCTTTTGAGAGCTTCGGTAGCTCTTGGCCTGATAATTTTCCCGCTTGGCTGTAGATTGTTTTCTCACGTCGAGTCCGGAGAGTATGGGATTTGGCGATGCAGTGTAGAATCAAATTTATAGAGAGTGAGACAAGAGTAATATGGAGAGAAGAAGAAGCAGTGTTCCTTGCAGAGTGGCGTTGCACACAAACAGGCAGAATCTGGGTAGTTGGGGGTGGGAGGTAGTAGTCTGTAAATAATGAATAATTGAGTCGCCGCGGGGTCCTTTCGCCCTAGCGTGGGGTAAGTTTAGAGTGTTACAGCACGACACACCTGCAAGTAGTAAAGTAGCAGTAGTAGTAGACGTAAACTAAGCTAGGCACAAGGAGATGAGTAACTCTACCCCTCTTCTGCGTTGTCCTTTTGATTGTTTGGGGCTGGAGGATTTAAATGAGATATTAACAAAGCATATATATGTATTCTAAATAGAAAAAGAATAGATATTTAGACACAATATATACGCCGATTAGTAAAATAGAGGGGACTACGTAGAGAAATGGTGAAAAGGTACAAATAAATAAATAAATAAAAAGGTTCCAATCATCATGACGACGACTACATGGAGATACGAGATAAAGATAACGAAATGCCAAGCCCAAGCCATTGAGCCCTTAATTTCCAGCCACCCGCCCGCACCAGAGCCCGTCATCCCACGTGACATAATTCACCCCTCATTGCACGTGATCAGTAGCGAGGTTTGATTGAGTAATGAATACTGAAGTATTTATATTTTATACTAGAGTCCTCCATACATGCTGATGAGCACAACAAGAGCCATCAGCTTCAGTTTCTAGTGCAGTAAACGCCAGTAAGTCCAATGCGGAATCCCACGTGTTATATACATTCCGCCCGTATGTGTATGCTATCGCCGTCCCCCCCCCAAATAACCCCTTTTCTAGGTGGTCTGTTAAATGCCGTTGACCTCGGGAACACCATTAGATTGTTCACTCCCGGCCATCCCATGCGCCATGTTTATCTCATTCACCATGCTCATCCCATTGACCATGCTCACCACCGCCGCCATATCCACTCCATTCGCCGCCTCCTCTTCCTTCTTCGCCTCTCTCCTGCAGCGCTCACACATGCAGTATCCCCCCAGACTGCCCTTCGCCCACTCCCTGCGCTCCTGGACAGGCAGCTCAATATCGCAGTAGTGGTTCATGATCTCCTCGCCCTTGGCGACACCTGGGGCCCGCCCGTCGATCCGCTGGTCTCGCGACCACAGCTTCATCCGCATGCCCCACTCCCACTGCACGTTCGGGTCGCAGTCGTGGTTTGCGAGGCACCATAAGGGGTGCACAGCGGCGACCTCGGGGCGCCCGTCGAGCTTGTTAACGCGCGCACTTGCTGTGCCGCGGAACTTGGAGTACAGGGTGTTGAAGATCCATAGGTCGAACTTGTCTACCTCCGCGAAGACGTCGATGTCCATCTTCTCCAACATGTCCAGGGGGCCGGTGATGTTGGCGCGGAAAGAGAAGGGAAGTGTCCAGACAGGGGGTGGGCCCGCCTGAGGAGAGAATGGAACAGCGTTCGAGCTGGTAGGGAGGAAGTCGCCCCAGATGTATTTCACCTCTTTGAGCTCGAGTGGATGTATGTCCTGTGTCGCGGACATAGCCAGCGAACGCCCGAGGAGGAGCAAGTGAAGCATGTTGGCGGTTTCCCTTTGGTGGCTGTTCTTCGCGATCCCATCGACTTCCCGATCACACACGGCCGGATGGTAAGTCTCCATCGCAAAGTCGTGACAATCCTGTGAGCAATATACCGTCTCAACGCATTCCTCGCACTGCACACCCTGCTCCTCGTCTCCCACGTCTGGGAGTTCAGAGCTGCAGGCATCACAGAGCGGGTATACCTGCGAGTTGTTGACCGTCAAGGCCGAAATCTCGTGGAGCACTGCCTCCATCGGTCCAATATTCTCCTTGGCAAAGAGCCCGAGTTGCTTATTCGTTGGGATGGTGCAATCGGCATCTACGCCTGCAACCAATTCGTCTCCCAAGGTAGGCAATTCCGTAACCAAAGCGACGCATTTCGGTGCCACCTTGGCCAGCTCAGCGTTCAAAAATTCGAGGGTCTCTTTGGAATAGCGGTCGGGCTCGTGGTCGTTCCACGGATAGACCTCGCGCCTCACAAGGCCCTGGTCGGGGAAGTCCTCTGGGTTGACCGTCTCGGTTTTCAGCCTCCGCTTCGCCAGATTGAAAATATACTCCTGTGTCTGTGTCAACTCCTCATCTCCTGGCGCCTTCTCCAGTCCCCTCTCGCAGAACTCATGCGCGCTCTTCAAACACCCACAGAGCAGCAGACTAATAGCCAAAATGCGATAACACCTCGTACTCGCCACGTCCAACAGGGCCGTAACCCCTTCACCCGCTCCCTCCCCCAGGATGCCCTCCTCCTCATACCCCCTCAGCGCCTCAGCAGCCACCTCATGATACTCAAAGCCCTCATCCCTCACCTCGTCCGTGAGCAGCAGCGCGCGGTACGCATCCCCCGCCGCGAGGTCAGGGTACCCGAGCTCCGAGTGCGTCGCGCCGCGCTCAATGTAAAGCACCAGGTCGTAGGGACTGTCGCGCAGGCGGCGCGTCAGACGCACGCGCCGAGCCAGGAGTGCCGTCGTCGCCATGTGAGCGCGCTGGGCCTCCTCGTCGGACTCGGTATCGATACTCGACATGGCGGGCGGGTGGCGCGCCCGCGGTACTCCCACCTCTAAGAAATTTCTCGGCAAATTGGGGTTGGTTGATTGGAGGGATGGTGGGGGGTATTTTTTGGTGGGGGTGGTGTTGATCGCGGAGGGAGTTGGGAGCGATAAGAGATAAGGCGAGACGGTGGCTCTTGGTGGGGTGCTTGACAGCGAGCTTGAATTTCTTGGGTGTTCTTGGGTTCTCTTGGGTGTTTCTTGGGCGGGCTTGGAACGCCTAAAAGCGCCTGACAACTGCCCTGAAACAGAATAAAACAGAAGATAGGAGTATAGACTCCAAATCTACCGTAATGGTGAAGAAAAAATCTAAGGAAGGTGCATATGGGACTCCACCTTATAACTGTGGCGTTCTACATAAAAAAGTTGTAAGGCCAACCCGTTTCCATGACGTCAAAATGCCCCTCTTGGTGAGTCGCCACAGCCACAATAGTACTAAATCGAGACTTTAAAGCCACAGTCAGGTTCACCCGGTTCAGCAAGGGGAAGAGTCGCCTGAAGAGTCGCGTGGAGTTTCCCTTAGTACAAACTCTTCTACCTAATCCAGTTTAACCCGGTCTATATACTCTAAAAAGGCTCAGATAGTGTAATTCTATATAGCAATTTTCACAATGACGAGGCTCGGGAACCCCGAGAACCCGCTCTATACCTTGATATCACTCAGTTTATCCACATAGTACGCTGGCACCGTCTCCGCGCCCTCAACCTCCCACTCCTCCTTCTTACTCACGCCCGTCAGCACTGCCAGCGTGCCGCCCAGTCGACCCTCAATCCCGAACTTGATGTCAGTGTTGAGTCGGTCGCCGACCATGCACGCCTTGGAGCGGTCGAACTGGAACTTCCCCTCTATACTATCCATCATGGCCTGGCTCGGCTTGCCCAGCGCAATCGGCTGCTGCCCCGTCATGTTGACGAGGGGAATGCTGATGGAGCCCGCGCCGGGGAAGAAGGTATGGTTGCTAGGCAGCGTGCTGTCGGTGTTTGTGGCTAGGAACTTGGCGCCGCGCCTGAGGTACTGGTATGCGACGGCGAGCTTGAGGTAGTTGATGTGGAAGTCGAGGCCGGCGAGGACGATGGCCACGTCGTCGTCGAGGAGGGAGCCGTCGGCCATGGCGGTGTAGTCGGCCGGGGTGATGTCGCGGCGGTAGGCGGGGTCGGTGCCGCCGATGAAGGGGACGCCGCACTCGCGGAGCTCGGTCTCGATGCCTGCTTCGCCTAGGACGAAGACTTTGTTCTTGGGGCCGGGGAGGTTCATGATCTTGGAGATGTAGATGGCGGAGGAGTAGGCGGAGGCGAAGATCTCGTCGACGTTGCTGGGGATGCCCATTGCGGTGAGCTTTTTGAGGTAGTCACTGCGAGACTTTGTAGAGTTGTTCGTGACGAAGATTGTCTGCTTGCCTGGTGTTTCCATCAGCCCTGATCGTAGTTATGCTCGAAGCTGTGGTGGATGGACTGCCACATACCTCGCGACCTCAACAACTCCAACGTATCCACGACTCCCTCAAAGACATGGTCTCCAGTCCATAAAACCCCTGAAACCCGTCAATAACTGTAAGGCCCAGTATGCGCACTGGCTCAAATACCGTCGCAATCGAACAGGAAGACCTATTTCCAGTATCAGCATAAATTACCCCTCATACCCCGCCATGCGCCAGAGACCCACGTCAAACTTATCGATAAACTCATTAATCGCCGCCGTATCGCCGGTCAGGTACTTGGGAAGCGCGTGAGTAGCCATGATGGGCCTGTAGAGATTGGAGAGGGAGGGGTATGAGTAGTAGGCAGCAGAAGACGACGGCGGGTTGTGACGATGAGTAATTTATTGGGGCGGCATCGTCGGCGAATTACCGGAGCAAATATTGGCAGCATTGGCACCCGCGCCATTGGAAACATGATTATTTTGGCTTCACGCAACAACGCGCCCAACCGTGGCATTAAGAATTATAATTTTTAACTAGATGTTTACACCGTAAATTGCATTGTCACCATTATTTCGAAGCTGTACAACCCCGGCCAGCCTCTCAATGGCATCTACCCCGCAGCACCCCGCTGTCTCACCAAGCGACCATGTAGGTTACATGTCCCACGCCCTCCTCCAAGCCCTCCTCTCCCCCCTACACCGACAAACTTCCTCATCACCGCCGTCGTCTTCGACGCCGACACAAACATACTATTAGCAACAGGCTACACAGGTGAGCTGCCAGGAAATACCCACGCCGGGCAATGCTGCTTCGTGAAGATCGCAGCGCAGCACAGCCACCTCCCAGAAGAGGAGATAGGTGCGGTGATGCCGCGGAATACGGCACTGTAGATGACAATGGAGCCATGCGATGGGAGGTTGACTGGGAATCGGACGCGTGTGGAGAGGATATTGAGGCTTGATGGCGCGATTAAGGTGGCTTATGTTGGGGTTTTGTAGCCGGAGTCGTTTATTGGGCGGAATCTGGGGAGGGGGCCGGAGGATAAGAGGGTGGAGGTTAGGATTGTACAGGGGATGAGGGAGCAGATAGATACTGGAGGTTTCTACTGCAGGGCATGAGATGGGCAAATGATGACGCCGGATTGGACCCTGTGCTTAGACATGCAGCTGGACAGCACTCGGCTTCAGGTTTTATGATTTACACTCCATAGCTTGCTTGAACTGCCGCGTAATGATTATTTACATTTAGTTAAGGGTCAAGCTGCCCTTAGGCTATCAAACATACACAGTAATCTGTGCTATAGATGGAGGTATGGTATCAAATCTCATCATTCCCACCCTTCCAACCCTCCCACGCTTCATGCGTACTGTATACCCCGCCATCGTTGATTTAACGTTTTGTGTCACCACACCTACTATGTACTCTCCTCCGGTTCGTCACCCAGGACGCCGCTCAAAGACTGGGAGATGTCCGTTCCAGCCGACCCCAGCTCAGCGACAATATCATCAATTCGCCGCCTCTTCCGCCTAATATCCTTTAGCGCCGCTTCGTATTTTGCGCACTGGGCATTGAGCTGCAAGACAATCTCATCCGAGTGCCTTGAACTAGACTGCTGTGCCACAGACCCGCCAGCTACCGTGCCCAGCTCCGCTCTCTGCATTAATTGCCTCTCTTTCTCAGCCAGATCGGCCGCCATAGTTTTCCGTTCCTCGGCAGCCATAAGCTCCAGACGACTCGCCATTCTCACAATCTCGACATACTGCTTCCCCTCTTTCACGCCCGCATTGCGGTATTCGTCTCGCGCTTCGCTGACCTCCGAGACCTCCTTTTCGAGCTCCGCAATCCGATCCATCAGCCTATTCCTGTCTTCAGACAGGACATTGACCTCGTTGTCGGCTACGACCTGCTTCTCTTCCAGCGCGCGGGAACGGGTTTGCGAGCGTGATAAGGCCGCAAGTAACTTGTCGTGCTCTTGCTGGAGTGTTTGGAGGGCGTATGCTTTGACGGAAACCTCGTGCTGAAGAGTCGCAGTATGAGTGGCCACAGCTGGTGGAACCGCGCCGCTTACAGCCCCTGAGCTGAATGATGAAATTGAGGGGGATAATGGCTGAGAGGGCTTGTTTGACGAGGAGGACGTTGGAAAGGTGGATGAGTCTGGCGATGACATATTATATGAAGGCGGCGAGTTATGTGATCGCTGTGGCGATGTAATGTGCCTCCCAGGAGTCGGCGGCGGATTCATCGAGGGGAGCTTGAAGCCCGAGGACTCGGGCGCCATGTGGGATGCTCCACTGAAGTAAATCGGCGGCAACCTATCGCTGGTGGATGGACTTGCCGACGAATGTCGGCGTGCATCCCCAGAACGTCCCTGATGCGTAGACTGGCGTTCCATCCCTCGCTGGTCCATAGATCCCAACCGACGTCTTTTCGAGGCGTCATCAGATCCTGACGAGAAATATCGTTCTAATGTCGGGGGGTTGTGTTCGAGTTTGATGGTGTCCAACGGTTTGTATTGATTCCCTTCCTTGACTTTTACCAAATAAACTGGTCCAAGTTGAACCACATTTTTGGCAAGGTCATTCACCTCATTTAGTAGACCAAGGATCCGATGTATTTCAGGGAAATTCGGAACCTCATCATGTCCTGTCCCTTGTCTGAGGCACTAAGAATTGTTAGAACTTCCACTACGCCATGTCCACGATGCCAGCTCCTCCAAGGATGGAAGCTACTCACATGTTCATGGATTTCCTGGTACGGTCCGAACGGTCCAAGTGACGTTTCAAATTTTTGTATCATAGAAATGAATTCCTTTATTCGAGGTCTTAACGAATTGCACCTCTCACAGTTTTGATCAAAAAGTGAGACCTTTGCCGACGACGACCCACGGCGGGGGTCTGTGGTCCCCAAATCATCTCCAACAAGCGAATATGACGACCTCCTTGTTTCTTGACTTCCCTGGTACACCATTTCTATTCCAACAGATCAGCATTCGCAACCAGACGCCCGAATTTTGCAACTTACCATTTGAAGACGGAGGATCGAAATTTGTTTGAAAGCTCGAGCCACTACTCTCGCGGCGATATTTTGTCCATGAAGGCTGTGGCGGAAATGGAGGTGCATTGTGATCGGGTCTGCCTAACGGCGCATCGCGGGAATCAACAGGCTGCCGTCGCTCAGCCCCATAGCCATCATCCATTCCATATCGGCCTGGGTCTGGCTTCGGAGGCCAGCCCTGTGTCTGCGCGCTTGTGTCCCATCCTATCTGTTGGCTGGTCGTATCAGACGTCCTCCGGGGAGTATGTGTCGGTCCACTGAGATGACGGAAGTGCGAGGGCGGCTGGCCTTCTCCAGATCTTGGGCCGGCACTGTGGGAGCCAGGGGAGGCGTCCCCAGCGTCCCATGATCGTTTGGCAGGTATATTCGGAGTTGATCTCAGTGAGTCCCATCCAGGCGCGTCCATGACCAAGCCTTCCCCCCCCCAAGCTACCCGGATGGGGCCGAGCTCGTGGTCTGTAGTAGGTCGTCGATAAGCTCAGCCCTGCGGCGGAGCATTGGCTTGGGAGAGAGCCCGGAGAGCTCTTGGGGCAAACTGGCGGTGACACAGTTAGCAACATGCCCGTCGGCGACATTGGGGTTTTCAGCGTTCATACTTTGTCCGAGGTATATCCCATTCGGGGTAGGGTTTGACGCTAGATGATTCAATGACCGATGGCCGCCTCATTGGGGTTGTTGGAGGTGTCTATCACACCTCCATCATTGGGAGCTGTTTGGAGTAGAATAGAGTAGGGTATAGTAGAGTAGAGTAGATGGAAAGGGAACGCGATGAATGAAGAACGGGGCTTGTGATTAGTGGGAATGCTATGCAATGGGCGTAGTAGCTGCTGAGGTAATGAGATACAGCAAGAGGCGGACGGGCGACGGAAACAAAGATGAAATAAGCATTAAAAGCAGGGGAGGAGCGTGGATGAGGGAAGAACGAGGCTGTATGTAGGAAGACACTCTTCTCTCTACTTTCAGAAGTATGATTTGATGATTGGATGATTCGAGGAGGTGCGCCACTTACACAGAAGGCGTTTTTGCTAATAACGGGGAGCTCTCATCACCCACAGTACATACTCAACAGTGGAGAGTGAGATTTTCGGGGATACAGCTCAACTCCGAAACTCCAGAGGGACGGAGGAACCCCTCTGGTGGTTCGATTGTATAAACGCCAAGACCCTGATGTACTCTTCTGTATGCATGGAACGCGAAGAGCAGCCGAAGAGTAATCGGGTCACCGGGGGGTGTGCATGGAAGGAATGACAGGTGGCAGACTATGCGCACACCCCCGACAGCTCCGACGAATCGCTCCGAGTGCATTTGAAGCTATTTCAAGCCATTTCAAGGGGCCTGTATGCGCTGACTCCCATGACCCTGCTTGTCTTCCGTGGAGTAGATGGGGCCGACGTGACTAAGCGGCGGCTTCTGTGAAGCATGCCGAGAGCGTGCCGGCATCAACAACGGCGTGAGCGTAACGCTTTGTAAGTTTATGTAAATGTCATTTCAAGCCACTCTTGGTTAATGAAGATGACAAATTGTGGCGCTAATTTTGACAACCCACGTTGTGGATTCTGGGGGAACATTATCCGATGATCCCATGTGCCCGCTATGTCCATATCCATGCTCCCTCGAAGTATAGGAGCATCCCCCATCCATCCCATACCATAAAACCACTTTGTCCCATAGCCGCGTATAAATACCGAAGTAAGGCCATACTACCTCCTAAATTGGCCACGCACTCCCTTCCCTTCCCTGGTAATGTGCTTTCCATATCCAGTCCGAAGGCCCGCTCGTACACCACGCTACTAGCCATAGAGTACAGTAGGGCTGCGTCGGTGTGTCGGGGGCTGATGATTAATCGCAGGTGCGAGCTAGATGTGGATACTTGTGTACGTACATGCATATTGTTGCATCGGATGGTAGCTCTTCATCCGCCGGATACACGAGGTCAGCATTGCGAGCTCTTGGGGCGGACATGCGGACGGAAGGTGACATGGTTCGCGCTTACTCTGCACTTCGTGTAAGATGTTTGGGCGTCTGACATGACGACCCGAACCCAAATTGGGCCCCATGAATTTCCAGAGAGAGAGAGAGAGAGAGGTAAGAGGCGAGAGGCTAATTGCCGTCCCATGGGGGCGAAATTGTTCACGATGTGATGTGCCTTTGCTTGGCCTGCAATAGCAATAATAGTTGGGTTGGGGTATAATAGAATTGATTAAGCCAGCCAGCGTGTCCTGTCTTTCATGTGCCTTTCCTTGCCTGTGTCCACCCATCTCCGGTCTACTCGAAACAATCTCTCCCCAATGCACCTTGTACTATAACACATAAAATCTTCATCTAGCTATACCTCCGACCCCTCTTCGACGGCGGTGGTGACGGCGACCGCGAATCCCTGTACTCACGCCGTCTCTTGGGAGGAGGCGACGCAGACCTCGGTCCTCGTCTGCGCGCTGGGCTCAGCGAACGCTCTGCTGAGGGAGACAACGACCGCGAGTCAGACCGCGAGCGGCTAATGCTCCTGCCCCTTTTCGCGCCTTCAGCGCGCCTGCGAGGGCTAGCAGAGCGTGAACGACCGCGCGAAACTCGGCGCGCTGCTCCTCGAACTGGAGAGCGAGAGAGCGAGCGGGACCGCGTCCGCGAGTGGGAGCGGCGCCGCGACCGGGAACGCGATTGTGGGCGTGAGTATGAGCGAGCTCGGGACCCGGAACGGGATCTAGACCGGGAGCTCGAGTATGAGCGTGAGCGCGAGCGGCCGCGTGCGACTGCCCGAGATCGAGAGGGCGATCGGGACCGTGATCTAGAGCGTGAATACGAGGATCCCGTATAAGAGGAGTAGCTCGATACAGAGCTGCCGTCCGATTCTGCCGCTGCGGCGGGGATTGCGGGCAGCGCTGGCTTGGGCATGTTCTGTAGGTACTCGCGCATGTCCTCCGTAACTGCTCCCATGCCAATACTGGTGAAGTAGTTGATGGAGAACCTCGTGTTGCGCGGGTTGTCGCGGGGGAACAGGCCTGTGAAGTTGGCTTGGTATGCGTCGTCCTTCAGACGCGCTTGGAGCTTCTTCATGCCCATTGCCTCAGCGAGATCTTGGAACAGGATCTTGATGAAGATACGGCTACTAGATGTAGTCTCCTCCTCGTTCAGGTGAATAACGGTGAGTACGTGCCATCCAAGCGCGTCTGAGCTGAGAAGGTGGCCGAAGAAACGGGCAATATTCCTCAGTCGGTTGGTCTCATAGCGATGAATCGTATCGTAATACTTAGCAAACGATTGCTCGAAGAGATCAGTCCAGAGGCGGTTGATCTTAGCAAACCTCTCGCCAATCAAACCGTAGAACTTCTGATATGTGCGTTCTTGCGAACAACACTCAACGATCATAGAAGGAAGCTCCGGCTCCTGTCCAGGAGGCAACGAGACTTTCATCAGTTTATGACAGCACTCCTCGGGGTCGATACTGGACATAATCGTCAGGTATATAGTCCTCCTTAGATTCACGAGATCAGCGTTGCTCGCATCCTTGATTTCCAAGGCCTTCTCCTCCTGCTTTTCTTCATCATCCTCGCTTTCGTCACTCTCATCCTCGTCCTCATCCTCCTCGTCACTGCCCTCCCCAAGAATTTCCGCCTTGAGGCGCTGGTATGCCTCCTCGTGCTCTTCCCATTCCGGATCAAACTTGAAAATATTCAGGCCATCCTGAACATCTAGCTCATCATCCAAGCTCGTACGATGCGTAATTTGATCTTCCTCCTCCACCAAATCCAGTTCCTCCTTTATAGCCTGATTGTCCTTGTATTTGTCTTTCCGGACTTGAAACAACACCTCGATCATATATTGCACTCGCTTGTCGATATCTGCCTCGTGGAGAATGCTTCGGAACTGGTCGAAAACAGCCAAAGCAATGGGACCGCTCATCTCTTCCAGATGCTGGCCTACCTCGCGAGTTAGGCCAACCGCAATTTCAACACTGTCATCCGTAGGTTTGTGTAGTAATAAGAGAAGTATCTGGGCCGCAATCATTTCGTGGGCCACCTGTTGGTTGCAGAGATGTGCGATGAAGGTGGAAGAAGAGAGGCAGACGGCCTTATCGTTTCGTTTGAAGGCTTTCCTGAATTGTATAATAAGTCTTGTAAGGAGTAGCTCGCCTACTTGCGGTAGCTTTGTATTGACAATGGCTGCCATAGCTGCGTATATAGGAGTGAATGGCAAACTGGCAGCCTGCGCCTTCATAATGCTCCGGCAGAACAATCCACGCCCTCTCACGAGGTTCTCGCCGAAAAGCTCCGGCACAATGAACTTGATATTCGAGACGTTGACCTTGTTGATGAGACCATTAATGGATTTCTTGAGCGCTTCCCAGGCCATGCGCTGGTATTCCTTGCTCGACTTGTCGGTGATTTGCGACTGCAAAGCTCTTAAACGCGCTGGAGGGATGTAGGTCCCTCCAGACCTCACATTCAATAGCTTCTCATATTCTGCCTTCGCAGCTGCCTGCTTCTCCTCTTCTGTCCTCATGGTTGTGGCTGGGCGGCCTCGAGAAGCCAATGGTTTGTCGTGTGATCTGTTGTGATGATCGCTGCGACGCGGCGACGTAGGTACCCTGTTTGGGGATCTTTCATCCGAGTGCCGTTTGGGCGAGGTAGGCGCTGGATCCTCCATCATGAACTTGGCCTCGAAGCTATTCTTGCAGGCTTTTCAAGGCGCACCTAAATCGATGGTCGATCGGCGATAAGGTGAGGAGGCGAATGGCAAGAATGTCGCGCGGCGCGACGGCCTCCTGCGAAGTTTCGCTGGACCAGGAGTTCTAATTTGGTATACGTGTTCGTACGAGGTCCTCGTCGATGGGAGACACTACTTCAGGCACTCCAGTTTAATTGTTGGCGTTCACTTGAAGTTGTGTTCTATGCAGTGTCCGAATTATTATTTCGAGCGATGCAAGATCCATCGGCAGCCTTACCTTTTGGGCTAGACCCCAATAGAGACAAGCTTAATGACAGGCAGTGTAGCGCGTCACGACCAGAACCCATGTAAATCGAGTAGGGAGCTTCGAAAACCGAGGGATCTGGACATTATTAAACTGCATTTCAACCATAAGTCGCAACATCACCATTTGCCATAAGACATTGAAGCGCCTCAGTTTGACTTCATTCTGTTGGCACTGAAATACTATTCTATTGCGACAATGGTTGGTACACCACGGCTCCCATCAAGTTCGTAACTAACGTCCACTCCTTTAGCTTGACAAACTTGTCGGTCTCGCAATGCTCTTGGTAGCTTCTGCTGTGTTTCTCTACTACACTATCTGGACGCTTCTTATGGTAGGTTTATGGCAAGATCAGAGCTCGAGGCACATCAGCTAACATCCGACAGCCATTCGTGGACCCCGACCAACCAATCCAACTACTATTCCCACCACGAGTATGGGCGATTCGCATACCTGTCATCCTCATATTACTTGCATCGGCCCTGGTGGGGTCATTCCTGAGCGTTGTAATGATCCGAAGCAACAGGAAGAAGGCAGCGAAGGCCAAGCTGCCATCGAAGAAGAAGGCGTAAATCGACGCGCCTGAGGTTACCTATCGACAGTATTGTACTACTACAACTACACTATTACAAAATATCTTGCTCGGGAGGATGGAAAGCGGCAGAGGAGACAAGGAAGAGCGCGGGATCCCTCAGACACTGGTTGTGGTTGAGGCGCAAGAGTTACGCAAATCATGCTCTCAAAGGCGCACCAGGTTGGCTGTGATGGACAACGCTGGTTCAGGGATAAAATTACAATATCTAATGAAAATGTTTGATTTCCAACTCATTTTGTCTCTGCCCTGTACTCTAATATCAGAGTAGAGGAAGTATTATAAACATGTACAAACACTCACAGTATGGTACTCATAGTACTTGTAAAATGAGATGTGGCCACCGAGTTACTCACATGAGCAGGTGTGCCTGACAGTGTCCAGAGTGGAAAATGCCGCTAATTGGTGACTGGCGGCTTGCCGGGCGACTGTACGGGGAGGGGTCCAGCCAGGCGGGCGCCGCTGTCGCCAGATGCCCCGCCCCTCCCTGTGGTCGCCGCTTATCAGGCAAGTCAAGTCACAAACGGCCTCTGCTCTTCAAACCACAACACTTACAAACTACGTCTAGAAGAATTTAAAGTCGCCGGTCGCATCCAGGAGAAACACTACACTTAGAATACATTACAGTCATTTGAACATCACCCGCCCTCCAAGACCAACGACGCTGGTAAGCCCAGGATCAAGTGCCACCTTGGCAGACCCCAGCCGCCGCATCAGCTTGGACAGCTTGTTTCCGCATCGTAGCTCGACTTCATCGCGTTTCAACTCTTTCTGGCGCGCCTGTGGCCAGGTATCAACTATATACAGCTTCTAGCAAGTCTTTGAATGACCCGTTCGACTGAGAAAGACAACAAGCCCGCATCTATCATCGCATCGCTGGCTCGGAAACAGTCACCCCAGTTGTCACCTCCCTCAGTCACCATTCCGTCCAAGCGGGAAAGGAGAAATGCGGCGGCGAAGGATACCAGTGGTGGAGGCGCTACGGCAATAAATATTGCATCTAAAGTGCTGTAAGTAAAGCCATGTGCTAGACCGCCGTTAAAGGCAGCGTCCTGTGAAACGAGGCCATACTGATCATCCAACAGGGACGACAATAAGCCAGCCACTCCTTCGCCGCCGTCTTTTACACCGGTATCTGAAGTCAAACCGGTTACTACTGCGACAAATACAAATATACCAGGGATAACATCGCCGTTGCTCGACGCTCTACCATCCCCCGGCTTCGACCAGTCTACCGGACAGAGTACCACTGAATGGGCCAGAAACATCCCGTCATTCTCTAGCTCTCCAGGTAATCTCATCAACCCCAGCGACACTCCGCCAACGGTTCCATCGTCTTATGATGACAAAAATACACTTGCCGGGTGGAATCAACGAGAGCGGAAAGACGTAAATGGACATGTCCCATCCGCGTCCCCACCTAGTTATCGCCGAAGGCCACTTAGCGTACAGATCGATGGACATAATCCATTTGAGGACAATATGTCACAAAGAGCTTCCAGCATGAATCGCAGAAATTCTGCGTATTCTCAACAGGCGCAGCGCTTCGCCTCTCATCCTCCCCTCCCCCACCAAGCGCAGCCGCATTTCTATGGTGCGCCTGATATCAATCTAGGGCTACCGATTCGCCGCATGGGCTTGAAACCAGGCGCACAAGGCTACTTCTTTGGCTTGGACAGCATTAATACATCCAGAACTGGCTCGAAACACACTGAGAGCGTTGTTATATCTGGGTTTGAAGGAGGCTTGAGTGTTCATGCGATTTCGAAGTCGGGACACACCGAGATATCGACTCTCGACGGCCTACGCGGCGGTGTCTACAGCGCGAAGATTTTGCCGTGGTCTGTGAAAGGCGAACTCTCGGGCGGCTTCCCTTTGATCGCTGCTGTGGTACATGGACCTGTATTCTATGAAAATAATGGCGAACGTGGTTCACCAAATCTTGGAGCCACAGAATTTGTGGCAGAACAGACATCTGGCAGTATCGGCAACTCATCCAGTCGTCATCATAAGCAAGGAGGCTCGACTAAACACTATCAAACAACAGTGGAAGTTTGGTCGCTAAGCACGAAGAGATACGTGGGAACACTTCTCTCTCTTCCAGAGACGACTCTCCCAATACCGATCACAAGCCCGCATTTCGTTCCTCCGCCGCCAGCAGGTGCTTTGACGGTGACTGCAGACGCAGGAAATATTGTGGTTTCATCAGGAATCACTGGCGAGCTATGGATTTTCCGTCAAATAAAGATCGACAACGATTCTTCGATGAGCTTTCGATGCCTAGGCAAGTTCTGGACGATGATTCAGCAGCCAGCCCCTTATGAGCCCTCAGCCCAGTCCGACTTCGGAGATGGTGATAGCCAGTTCAATGAAGCGAGGCTGAACAAGCTGCGCCCAAAGTCGACGCTGCTTTCACTACGAGGCCGATGGCTGGCTTATAGCCCTTCTACTTCGATGAACCAAGTGTCACTGAGGGCGCGTGTCGACGTCTCAAAGTCGGCAACTCGAATTCCTGGACTCGACACTTTTGCGCCGCCGCGATTGCCTGCGGTTAACTGTGCTGTCGACACGCCCCAGGGGGAAGAGTTCTGGGGCCGTTTACGACGCCAGGCAGCTCAAGAGGCGATTAAAGGCGCGAAGTGGGTTGGAGACCAAGGATCAAGAGTATGGGCAAATTATTGGAATAAGCCTACCAATAATGTAAACGGGAACTGGCAAGCTTCAAACCAGAAGGAGCCTCTTCCTGACTTTCCACCCACACATGGAGCCGCCTTGCAGTACGACACATCGCAATCCGACCCGGTTCTTATAACAATAGTAGATCTTGACAAGCTTGCAACGCTTCGAAATACGACGTCTGCCACTTTGGCTACATTCAAAGTGCCCCTTGGATGCAGTTATATGTCATTCTCTCCTACGGGTCTAGCCTTGTTTACCGCGAGCACCAAGGGAGACGTCCAATTTATCTGGGACCTGATGCGGATACAGCATACGAAATCTTCCGCTTTGCAACCGCAAGCCCCCGGTGCCTCCCAAGGCATACATGTTCGGCAGATTGCTTCGTTTACTCGCCTTACTGTTGCGAGGATTGTCGATGTGATATGGACCCTACCACTTGGTGAAACAATTGCCATGGTCACAGAGCGGAACACGGTACATTTCCTCGATGTGCCACACAACGCCTTTATTTGGCCACCTCTTCGTCACCGAGCGAAAACTTCGTCGTCGGTGTACCCCTCCAATATTCGACAGGCATCTCCATCAGCAGCTGCAATGGCAAGTAACGTGGCTAATGCAGCTTGGAACCTCACTCAGCCGTTCTTAGCACGGCCACGCGGTGCAAGTGGCAGCTTTGGTCCTATTCCTAATCGAACGGGTGCCATTACTGCGAGCCTTACTGCAATTGCTGGCCAAGGTGGAAAGGCAATCGCTTCTGGAATAAGCAAATCGTTTGGTGCAGCGACCGGCACCATTCAACAATTCCGAAGAGCCGGCGACAATAAACTGCATCTTCCACAGACGGCAGCAATTTGCTCGGTCGGCTGTGTGAGGTGGCTAGGCGGCCACAGCAAACAGACATTTGCTGCACTTGTGGATGGCTATGTCAAGATATATACGATTAAGCATATAAGGTCCAAGAGCAAGCCTGGTGTGTATCGTATCCACATCGGAACTGCTCCGGTCGACATCAGGATCCCCTCGATCCCGGATAATAAAATAGCTCCACTGATAAAGCGAAAGCTTGATCTAGCGGACGAAGAGGACCTCGAGGGAAGAGATGCGGGGGAGAACCGCACACTTCTCGCACGTCCTGCGTCTCTAGTAGCAGGAGTCCCGATTTTAGGAAACGAGTCTTCCATCCCTCACGCTGAAATCGAATCAAATGCACCTTATCAGCCATTCCACACGGATCCTCGAGTTTCCCTATTTGCATACTCTAAGGTTTCACACCACCTTCTGTCCCCGACGTCTTCGGCGTTATTTTCTCCTCGGCCTGCTATGGAGAGGGCTAACTGCCCCTCTGGCGAGCCATGGGTATTTGGTGGCCCGATATATGCTGCCAACCTTCACATGGGTAAAGAACACTCTGATGAGGACGCTCTCATGTCGTCCGAGTATCACCGCGCTTTACCAGCTGAATCCATGGAGCGAGTCACCACAAGAATCCCAGATGATTTATCTGAACCCATCGTCAGCACCACCCGCCGTCGGAAGACCTCGCGAACCAGCCCGGATATGCCAGACGATGAGGAAGGTTTCTTTGAAGATGATTGTACTGTGATTGATTTCGCGAGTAACAGAGTCTAAATGCTCGGAAAATCCTCACAAAAAAACTTTTGCATCTACGTTTTATTTATTACTACCAGCATCGGTCGGTCATTTGGTCATTAGAGAGCATTGGTGGTTCATCGAAATATTTTACTGCTTCAGAGCAACATTACATTATGCCCCTCAACTGGGCGATACATTTTTGGGGGGTTACATTCGTTATTGGTTGTTATGGAGTTCGACTGCGTGCGTACATATGGTTGCCTGCGTTTGCTCGGAGGTTTGGATTGGATTGGAGAATTTATTGAGATACCTAGGCTTGCTGCATGTCAGCCCTCACTTATAAAGTGGAATCGATCGTGTTTATATCAGTCATTGCCTTTTGATACAGTTGTGATAGTGAAATGTCTATATATTAAACCACTGGTTCCCGTCTTCATCGGAAACTCCACAAGCCATATAAGCTACAGAGACTTTGAGTCAATCCCCCTCTATAATCACATCAATACGCCCTCCCAGTTCTAATCGTACCATCTAAGCCGTACCATCTAAGCCGTACCATTTAAGCCGTACCATCTAAGCCATACTCCAGAACCCAATAAGCAAAATCTATCCCATCGCCACCAATTAACAGAGTCCATCCATTGTCGTACATCCCAGGGTATCATGAAGGGAAAATATTTGAAAACGCCCCCATGACAAAACACAACCCAAGCCAAATGCAGCACCCCACCATCACAGCTCACTTCCTCGCCGCATAACTGACGTCGAGATCAGTAGCCATGCCCCTGATAAGCTTCATATGCTTCTCACGATCTGCCTTCTTCAACGCCTCATCAGCCTGCTCCAGGAGCTTCTTGGCAGCAAGCTGCTCTTCCGTACCAAGCTCCCCCTCCGCCCCACCATTCGCAGCAACCTCCAGGTTGACCTGCAGCTTCCCCATAGTGGCACGCTCAAATGGTGTGCGCGGCAGGCGAGGACGGGCAAGGAGCTGCTCGATGCTCAGGTTTTCGTCCTTGGAGGGGTCATAAACACGCAGCAGCGGATCGGTGGGGTGGCCTTCATCGGAGCCCGGGAGGGTGGTGAAGGTGTCTTCGGCGGCGGCGCGGGCGCTGGCAGCAAGGCTGGTGAGCTTGGAGGAGACCTTGGCGGGGTTGAAGGCTGTGCTGGGGTCGTCGTGCTCGGACTCGCGACGGGACTGCGAGGGGTCAGGGGTGGTGGCTGTGGTGGTCGTGGGGGTGTCGGTGGCGGATGCGCTGGAGGAGGGGGATCTGTAGAGGCGCTTGAGGGCGGAGTTGTCGGACATGGCGGGTTGGCTGGAGGTGGATGAGAAGGTGGAATGTCACGCCAGAGTGTGGTGCGTACCTTTCGAGAAAAGTAGTCTGAAAAAGAAATTCGATGCCGATAAGGGAAATTTAATTTTACAGGTTTATGAGGTTTGTCACTGATGAAGAATCTGTAGAAAGTTTTTTTTGGGAGGAAAACTTGGTGGTTGTTTTGTGAGGAAAGGTAGAATGAGGAGATTCCGAAATACACTTGACTTGAATGGCCTGATTGTGATTTAAACTGACCGTCGCGTCAGTTTTATAGAAAGTTGCCCTACTCGGCAATGGGTCGCGCGATCTGGCATTTGACTTTCTTATCCACTAGCTAGCGGGTGGAAACAACGGCGTCGCCCCAAAATTAGAGGCTAAAGGCGGGTACAAAGCGACTTCCGCTCTTTATCTCCAATCTCCCTTTCGCAATTGAAGATGTGTATATTGGGATCTACATAACCCTGTCAATTATGACGTCCAAGATGTTCGATCCCATCCTCTAGTTTCTCTTTGAGCCCTTCTGCCCCTTATCCCCTTTCTTGCCGATTGGCTTCGCTTTTGTCACAGGCTCAAAGCTAGGACCGTCGACCGGGTCTTCGGGAAGCGCATGAGACATCCTCGGGATGAATTTGCTGACTCGTTTCTGGTACTCTTTGTACTCTGGGTATTTTTGGGCTGTGAGCAACTCGGTCAACCAAGTGGAGACTTGGAACAAGCATAGCAGACTGAATGCACCGATTCCGGTCCAGTTATATATCTGGTCAGTGTTGAAGCACGACCATTGATATAGACCAACCCAGAAGGCCTGTTCGCACGCAAAGTTTGGGTGGCGGCACAACGAGAAGAGGCCGCCGACGACAAAGCCTCGATCTAAGTCTTCTTGTTCGTAACCTTGGGGTACTTTGGCCGAGGCCCTGTACTTCGCCTTTGCGCTTTGGAAATCTTTGCGAATAAATGTCAGCGTCCACATCAGCCAATACGAAGTGAGAGTACAAACTCCATTGTTGGTGGTCAGCGAGGCCCTCGATCAGGACAAGACCAACGAGGGCTCTGGGGAAAAGCGTATCGACCTTCGATATTCCCATTCCCATGTTCGATACTAGCAGCTGGATATAGGCAGGCGCCGAGATCAAGAAAAGGAGACTTAGTTGGCTGGCAGCAATAAAGACGATATTGAAGAGGGGCCATAACGCTGGGCTCCATGAATCCACCTTCTTTTTAACGATCATCCTGGGCACGTTGTCAACATCTTGTAGCCGTCACGCAAGCCAGAATATGCCCTTACCATCTGTAATCTTCAGAGCCAATGCTGTAGCCCCCTCTTCGCCAGTAGTTGAAAGTTAGCCGCACCTATTTCTATGTTAGCCGCTGAACGAGACCATCTTCCGGATAACTTACGCTCCAAATAGCAACGGCAACCATCAGGGTATCTAGTCTCTCAGTATCTACCCCAATCAAGTGCCCATATGCTACAAAATTCCCAACGAATATCGCTGGCAAGATGCTCCAGAGACGGTCGACCTGTGAATAGTTCCTGTTGACTTCCGACGCGATCCACACTATCGGGAATAGGGCCAGCCCCAAAGCAAACGTAGATATTAAAGGGTTTGTCGCAAGGTAAATTTCGAGGAGCTCATCGGGCTTCGACCAGGAGTTGAGGAGCTGCTGAGGCAATTCGTATAGCTGGGGTATGAAGGGAGCGACGGTCTTTGAGAAATCGGCACACTCTTCGAAGGTAGCCACGGCCGGTAAGGCCATGGTCGTAGCGACGAGCTGCATTTGTCGTGTATGTTTACTCTACAGCTGCGTGTAGAGCCAGAAATGTTGTTATGAGCGTGTACAACCAAATGGCCTCAGGTGCAGTTGGAGACGTGTCGTCATACGGTTGTTCTACGCGACATTTGTACGGAGCACAGCAGCGCTTACTGAAGGCTTATCTTTATCTACAACCCTGGTACCTGGCCACTTTATAAATTACACGCGTAGTAAATCGCGGTGAAAAGCAGCGCCACAGCATTTTGCAACGCTCCATACCATACAGGGGTCTGTTTGGTTGTGATATTTGTGTTGCTTGCTTATTCCTCTCTAGCTGGATCTTGTTCCCGCTGACAGGTCCCCAATATAAACCCATTAAGCTTATTTATTTACCCAGCCTGTCCAAGTAAATTTGGCAAGCACGCGTTTAATGGTCATACACGCTGCCTTCCCCGTATAACGACGTGGAATTGACACGAGAAGCCTCAATATGATAAGTTCCGGAGATTTCTTAACGTTGTAGTCTCTTAAATCGCCTGAGATCATGGTATGAGAGGAAATCATGGGTCCCAGGATTCTTTGCGTGGCGGAGAAGCCTAGCATTGCAAAGGCTGTTGCAGGACATCTTGGCGGAGGATCTTTTGAGACAGTAAGATTGAGCCTAGAAGATGCGTATAGCACACTCGCTGCGCCCAATACTGATGATACCTGGCAGAGAAATGTGGCCGGCGCCCAGTATACCAAGAACTATGACTTCACTTTCAATTTCGGTCCACCATGGGGATCGTGTAATGTTACCATGACAAGTGTACTTGGGCATTTGACCGGAGTAGATTTCGGTCCCGAGTTTAAAGATTGGAAATACCCTCCGCCCTATAAGTTGTTCGACGGTCGTGTTCATGTCAAAGTCGACGATGTAAGTTGCCCAGCGGGACAGGAGGGCAACTACTAACACAACCCAAGGACAAGACGGCTATTGCAAGGAATATCGAGACCCAAGCCAGGAATGCCAGAATCCTCTTCATATGGACTGATTGTGACCGTGAAGGAGAACATATCGGGAATGAGGTTAGAGAACAGGCAGTAAAAGGCAATTCGTCGATCGAAGTCAAGAGAGCAAAATTTAGCAACATAGAACGAGCGTAAGGCATCGACACTTTATGTAGTGCGTTCTAACGTTTCTTAGACATGTCATAAATGCAGCGAAGCATCCAATAGAACTTGATAGCCGCCAAGTCGATGCGGTTGCAGCTCGCATTGAGCTTGATTTAAGAATCGGCTACGCATTTACTCGCTTTCAAACTCTCTCACTCCAGACCCTTGGAGGTCCATTGGCAAAGGCGAACATTTCTTACGGTAGGCCCTCTCTCCAATTTTATTAAAAGGCCTTGTTCTCACGGTTACAACAGGCTCCTGCCAGTTTCCCACTCTTGGGTTTGTTGTTGATCGTTATTTGAAGGTTCAAAACTTCGTGCCGGAACCATTCTGGAGTATAAAGGTCACCCATACTCGTGACAATATTGACGCAACATTTCACTGGAATCGGAACCGACTTTTTGACCGTGCCGCCGTCACCATACTGTTCGAGCGATGCCTCGACGCGAAGATAGCAAAGGTCACCAAAGTCCAGCAAAAGCCAACCAAGAGATGGAAACCATTGCCGCTCACTACGGTCGAGCTGCAAAAGATGGCCAGTCGATTTTTACGTATGAACAGTCAGACTGCTATGAAAGTGGCAGAGGGCCTCTACAATAAAGGAATGATCAGTTACCCTCGAACAGAAACAGATATATTTGACAAGGGCATGAACCTCCAAGCACTTGTTGGGAAGCACACGGAGGACAGCCGATGGGGATCATTTGCCCAGAATTTAGTCAACGGGGGCTTCCACTGGCCTCGTGCTGGGCGAAATGACGACAAAGCACATCCACCGATTCACCCAATTGCTGCCTACACCGGAAACCGTAGTGATGACGAAGGCCGCCTTTACGAGTTTGTTGTCAGGAGATTCTTGGCATGTTGCTCCGAAGATGCTATTGGAACTGCAACAGATATCGAGCTACAATATGGACCTGAAGCCTTTCATGCTCATGGAGTTATAGTGCTGGAGCGCAATTTCCTGGACGTTTATCCTTATGAGAACTGGACGGGGAATATGCTCCCAAAATTCACTTTGGGGGAACAGTTTGAGCCGAAAGAAGCCACACTTACAGATGGCAAGACGGCATCTCCAGGATATCTGACCGAACCCGACCTTATTGCCCTAATGGACGCCAATGGTATTGGGACTGATGCAACAATGGCGGAACACATAGCAAAAATCAAAGACAGGGGATACGTCATGACGAAGTCAAGGGGAGGCGGTAATGTGCCTGTTAGGGACGACAGTGCATCAGCAAGAGGCCGAGGTGCCGGCCGTGGTCGGGGCAGAGGGAGGGGGCGGGGAGGGGGAGCTGCCGCCGAAAGTGGCAGGTCAAGTGGAGGCGTGGAGGAATTCATACCAACAACCCTTGGAGTTGCGCTAATAGAAGGATACGATAATATCGGCTTCGAGGAGAAGCTGAGCAAGCCGTTCTTACGGAAAGAGCTTGAGCTCCAGCTTAAGGCCATCTGCGACGGCACCAAGACAAAGAATGAGGTGCTGCGCGCCGAAATAGGGTTGTATAAACGAGTTTACAGCCAGACTGAGGAGGAAGTGGGCCATTTGATAGCTGTAAGTTTCTCATTTCTGTGCGATTCCGCGGGCTACCGGCAATTCAGGAAGCTATGTTACGTTGGGCTAAGTATTGACTATGAATCTAGGCGTGCCGAAGATACATCTTCAACGGCGGAGTGCAGTAGCTGCTCAAGACCCACGTTTCGCCGGGCGTGCGGGGAACTTTGCGGCTTTTATCAGGACTGTCGTAGTCTTCATCATGGCCACCTGGTCAGAGAGCATGCGGTTGTTGTATAAAACATGTCTCATCGGCGTTGATCGATGGTGGCGAGCAAAAGTGTTCCATTTGATGTGGTCCAGTTCTGTCGAAACGTGCCCGATCAACTTGACCCCGCCAAACCATGCATGGTGCTGGTTGGGGACGGTGGGTTTGGAGACGATCGATTTCCCCTCAATGATAGCCGAGCAATCAGGGCGTTACAAGCTAGGAACGTGGGATTTACAGTGTTATTGTTGGAGCTAAGGTTGATAAAGTCCGACGCCGACGGCGAACTTATTAAACGCGTCATCGCTTGGCCTCAATATTGGTTTTCGTGAGGGAAGTTTGCGATCCGTGGGGATCCGCGCACACCAAGGGCACAAAATGAGGGCAAGTGGAGAGGGCTTTGATAGATAAAGCAGCCAAATCTCAAATGAATTCTCATTGTGCGCTGAGAAAGCCACCCGAAGTGGGGAGTGGAGTACTCGCTGTAATGACAGTTCCCGAGATGTGGAGAGAGATAAGACGCGGCAAGTGAATCCAGCCCACAACATGAGGTCTCGGACACTTTTGCGCGAAGGAAGAGGCGGTTGCGACTTCACGATACCCCGCCGGTGCTCCATCTCGGGTGATTGAGCTGTAAATAGCTAATTGCATTGAGGGGCAAAATACGATACACAAACATTTGGTATGTTCATTACGTGAGTTAATGGCAGGGGGCTGACTTACTTCTCAGTACTACAGTACTTACCCTCAGGTAAGAAAGTGAGAGTAGGGAGAGGGAATGCTGGCAGCGAGATTAGAAGGGAAAAGCAAGGAAACCTGCACGGTCACTGATTTAATATGAGCGGATTTACAGTGAAGACCAAAAGCCCGTCGCTGTCTTTGTCCTTGTCTTCCGGATTCCAACGCATCATTATCTGCATTCCTTGCTTTTTCTTACTGTACTCTCTACTGTACTCTTATGGTCTATCTATCAGCTGGCCTCAGTTACGAGCGAACGAAGAAAGGGCGAATGAGAGGTCGAATGAGAGGCACAAGCCACCACCACCACGAACCACTACGCATCGAACAGTACCTCTTTACCACACCTTTGACACAGCGGAATGTGAGGTACCAAGATATGGCCGACAGCGGTTCACGAACTGGTCCCTTTCTTTGTACGGGAAGGTTGATCCATAAATGTACATTCATACTAATATTCATACTAATACAGTACCCGCACCTTGGAGAGTAGAGAGGTACCTCCTTGGTCCGCTCATGTCCGCTCTGTCCGCTCGTCTCCAGCCCAATACGCTGCCGCACATGTCCATATCCACACTTCCTGTAACTACTGTACGTACCACACTACCACACTACGTACTGATGTACTCCCACAAACTCCCGGAAACATACCCCCAGGTAGTGGTATTTCCGTCGCCTGGATGGCTCATATCCTCCCCCCTTCCCCCTTCCCTCCCTCTTTCCATCAACATCACCAAACAAAAAGAATAGCACAGCAAACAAACAATCAGCTTTCGCATATACCAGCACTGCCTCTGCTTCAAAAGTCGCTTTACTTGACTTTATCATCAAGTAAATTCGTACGAGATAGCCTCTGTCAGCAGAAGACTCGATTCCAGTCGCTTCGCACCAACCCGGTCAGCGCGTCCTGCAATCGATCGCCTCGTTTCTTTGGCAAGCCGAGTGAGTCAACCCACGAGATTTCCATCACCGAGTGCTCTCAACACGCGACGGCGATATTCTTGTCGCGCGCATATAGTACTGTTGGCTAATATTTCGCGCGCCCAATAGAGAAACGAACCCAAGCAACCCTTCTGCCAATATGGCTACGACGAGATCTAGCATTTCCATCGCCTTAAATGGCTCCATGGCAAATGCTCGCGACATAAAGAAGCCCTTGGGTCCAGACGCTTTCACTAGTGGTCTGGCCAAGAGTGTTCCTGCTTCGAAAGCTACCCATACCCTCCCTACTCCTCCCAACTCCATCTCTCCGAATCTGGCGCCACACGGCCTCAAGTCGCAAAACTACGGCTCCACTGCCCCAGGCCACCTGGATGCCGTCGAGTCCGACTTCGACCTCCGCGATGGCAGTGGCGGCAGCATGGATTCGCAGAATGGGTTCGAGACGACTGGGTCCATCACCCCAACCCTTCTCGCGAAGCACCACCTTCCCGACATCCTTCTCAACAATGGCCCTCTCGCCATTCGCCACATCATGGGATACCTCACCACCTCCGTTCCTGGATTCTCCAGCATCCCACCAGCCAAAGCTCGACGACTGGTAGTCGGAGCGCTGGAAGGTCGCGGAGGTGGCGACGGCGGCGGACTGAGCGGGGACGTCAAGTTCGAAAAAGTGGGATGGGGAAGATGGGACGCAAGAATGAACGGCCAACCAAGCCGCGAATCTCGCGGACAACAATCGCCACCTCCCAGCTTACCCACCTACTCGATGGGAATGCCCATCAACAATACCAACTCGGGTGGCAGGGCACGACCCAACGCGCCATCCTCCAGCTGGGCTGGCGACTCTGCGGTCTTCTCCCATGAAGACGACGTCGATATGGAGATGGAAGAAGTAGACAAGATGTCACTTGATGGCTCCTGCTCTTCTTCCGAGGCGCCTCCAGACGACGAAATGATGGGAGACGATCCAGAAGACATGACCGACGACGAAGACTGGGCCGCCGTCGGCGCAGTCGCCCTTCGTCAAGCATCTTACAACGGATCAGTACCTCTTAGCGGACGCAGCTTCCTCAATACTCATGTATATACTGGAGGAGCTGTGTCCAACAACTACGGCGGAGCATCTCTGTCGGCAATGGCAAAGTCAGCGCCATTACGCCACGATCATATTTTCTCTCAACAATCATCTCACCCCAAGGTCGATTTCAGCTCCCTTGGGATGGCGTCCGACTCTCAGGAGCGCGAGGCCATCGAGGCGCTCTTGCGTCTTGGTTCTGTATAATATCTTAACGGCGTTCTGGTGGTTTCGGCAAATGGGAATACTCTTATATCACGATCTCGCGGCGACGATTGATCGATTCCCATGGTTACGGGACGGTTGGGTTTTTTTGGTAATGGATATTAAGGAAACAAGCGCGACTTGTTTCAGCGTCGCCTCTCAAAATATATGAGTCGGTCGATGCGCAAATACACCTTTTCTTTTTTTTTTTTTGTTCGACAAATACATCGATATCTCTTCGTCTCTGGTCCGAACACGACTAGTGGGGACTTCAACAGGCTTAAACACACATGGCCTGGAGCCTCACTGTCACCTGCGAATTCATTTTTTTACGTCGTCCTGACGCCTTAGCTGGCAGTCTCGGGGCGACGTCGCCTTTGTGCGAATTTTATTTATACCACTTTTATGATCCTCTCTCATGGGGATTCGACACTTCTTCAAGACGTTTGCAAATTCCTTTTATGGGACCGGCTGGATGGGAAACAGAACTGAAGCGGGCCCCCTTCAACGGCGGCTGGGCGCTTTAAAATGGGACGGGACGGACGGACAGGAACTGGAAAAAAGCCATTCCTTATTACATGAATGATTGGAAGGGAAGACATTCCTTTTTACATGGATATGAGGCTTTTTATGGAATGCGATTGGGGAGAGCGGATACTGGAGACCACAGTCCCTACATAATTTACCACAATTTGAGGCTCTCTCGTGGCAGTATTCTGAATAGTAATAATGGGGTAGATGTGAAAGGGTGGGGTGGGTGATGGTTGAGAGATGGGGGGGAGTTGACGTTTTTTCCTAGCTGATACCTGCACGTTGGGGCTGCACTGGGTTTACGTCTGGAGTAGGGTATATAGCTTTTTACACATCTCGCAAGTCGAGATGTGTGCGTGTCAATGAGAAGAACTACTACCCGTTTACTTTATTTGCTATGCTTTGAATGGCCGTGTGACTGCCTGCCTGCCTAAGTGTTTCGGAGGAATGGATGTGGTGTTGGGCCGCCGGATACTTGGCGGCATATATTGATTAGGTGCCTTGACAGTTATGAGGGAATAAATGTAACAGATTATAGTGATCGTATGTTTGCTCGGGGTAACGACGTCAACCTGATTCGGATTTTAAGTAATACAGAACTATTGTTAAATTTCGAATGGTCGGGATGTCATTAAACTTTTGGTATGGTATATTTTCATTATTATTTTCTAATAATAATTAACAACCTAAAATGTAACCATGGTCAGGACATGAAATATTTACAGTGAAGCAGTAATAAACAAACATATACCCCTTAAACTTGATGACAACCTTCATAAGTAGGTCCGCAAGAATCACATACAAAATATGGAAACTATTACTAGATTAACCCGGGAGAAGTTCCTAGTCCAGCACTACGCAATTGTGGCCTTTCGAATACCTTCTCAGACACTCCCACACAATGGTTCTACAGCATGAAGTCTCCTAAAGCGGCGATTCGATATATATATCTACGACACAGACTTAATCCCGACCCCTTTCATACACAAGCCCTATCAGAGCCACTAATCCTAGCTATACATTCCCTCCAGACGCTTCTCATAACACCCCCGGCTTCACCGGGGCTCCCAGGCATTTACATAAGAAACACCCACCTATAAGCGCGCCGAAAGCCCAACACCATACCAGACAGTCGCGCCCAAGCTAACCAGATTCAGCAGCGCGCTCGCACCATGCACACGCGCAAAGCGCTTATTGAGCGCCAGCATATCCTTACTATGCGGCGCGGGATCAATGCTCTTCTTCCCATCCTTGACCTCCTGCACCTTGCGGAGGCGGATCAGCTCCGACGTCTTGGGGCCGACGAAGACGAGGTTGAGGAAGCCGCAGACGAAGGCCGTGGTGAGCGGGTAGAGCACGCTCCATTGGTTTGCGGGCGCCAGGGCGCCGTGGTAGGAGGAGGGCCCGAGGTTGGCGCCGGGGTAGGTGAGCGCGATGAGGAGGGGGAGGGTGGTTTGAAGGGTGAAGTAGCGGGGGAAGACGCGCTGCTGGAGGGCGGAAAATTGGGAGCGCTCGAGGGTTTGGTAGGCGGTTATGCCGCTGACGAAGGTCTGGGGGGGTGTTAGGTGAGGAATGAGATGGAGGGGGATGGAAGGTGATGGGGGAGGCGTTGTGAGTAATTGATAGTTGATAGTGGTGATAAACGTTTTAAGGGACCATAGTTATGTTACTTACCTGCCAGACTTGCGCGCCGAGGTGGGTGCCATATCTGAGTTCGTCAGTAGGGGACCAAGGGCCAGCCTGACCAATGACTTACGCTATGATATGGTACGGAGCCAAAGTGTTGAAGATTGAAACGTCGGCCATTTTGGAGTTTGACTGAAGCTGTTTGTATGTTTATTTGATGCTTCGTTGCGGGGAGATGGACTGGATTAAGGAGGTCGAGGCAAGAGCCGATGCCCGAGGAGATCGACAAGAAAGCGGGAGCGCGTCATCAGCCGTTATCCGAGGCAACCAACCCTCTTATCTGCACGTGATTCCGTGACAGCATGGTTAATTGGACGCGTGAGACAGCGCGTTTGCCTAGTCCAGCCATCTACGAAATCCTTCAGCCATCGACAAGTTTCTATTCGGCTCCCAGGGATTCTGCCTTTAATATATATATTTTTTTTGTATGATAGCAGAACACAGTAACTCAACTCTGCCTCAACCGGCAAGATGTCGGGCAAGGAGGCAACCATCTTCATCGTTGACCAGGGCGCTTCCATGGGCAGGAAGAGCAATGGGAGAGACGAAAGCGACCTGGATTTTGCCATGAGATATGTCTGGGATTCTCTTGCTACGATTATGATTACTGGGCGGACGACCCTCACAGTTGGAATTGTTGGGTTTAGGACCGATGAGACGAACAACGCCTTGGAGGGGGAGGAAGGGTACAACAACATCTCCATTATGCAACCGCTGGGGCCTATAAAAGTGCCAGATCTAAAAAAACTACAGAAGAGTATCAAGCCGAGCAAAACGAATGTTGGTGATGCGGTTTCGGCGATCATAATTGCCATTGATATGATGGAGAGGTTCACGAAGAGGTTGAAGTATGCAAGGAAGATTGTGCTGGTCACCAATGGGACAGGCTTGATGGACACCGATGACCTGGATGAGACATCTGCAAAGCTGAATGAGGATGGCATAGAGCTGGTAGTTTTGTGAGCTTTAATGGCCCCGATGTCTCATATACTGGTGGCTAATATGATACTAGGGGAGTTGATTTTGATGACCCGGAGTTTGGCTTTAAAGAGGAAGAAAAGGATTCGCTGAAGGTTATTTTACTTTGTCCGTTATTTACAATTTCTTGCTAACCCATTTTAGGCTGGCAATGAGAAGGTTTTGAGAGGTCTTGCGGACAAATGTGAAAAGTCAATATTTGGCACTGCGGCAGAAGCGATCCAAGACTTATCCATACCGCGCGTCAAGGACTACAGACCGTATGCAACCTTTAAGGGCCAGCTCACGTTAGGCGACCCTGAGAAGTATGATACCGCTATGTGTATTGACATCGAGCGGTATTTCCGCACTAAGGTCGCCAAAGCGCCATCAGCCAGTAGTTACGTTGTGGCGGAAGTGGCTGGTGACGAGGGCGAAGTCAAAATGGAAGACATTTCAGCCCAAGGCGATGCACTTACCGCCGTGAAGAATGAAAGGACATACAAGATAGTGGACGAGTCTGCGCCTGGCGGGAAGAGAGATGTCGACAGAGATGATCTTGCACAAGGGTATGAGTATGGCCGGACTGCAGTTGCCATCGCCGAGTCAGACCAGAACATAACGAAGCTGGAGACAGTGGCAAGCTTCTCGATCGTAGGATTTATACCAGCTGAAAGGGTCAGTAGCATTTTACCAAGAGGCTATCACTTTATTTTAGCCCATTTGCTGACGTATCTCCCCAGTACGAGCGATATTTCAACATGGGCGAAAGCTGTGTTAGTGTTGCCGCGAGATCAAATGACAAGGCTCGACTTGCGCTTTCGTCTCTTGTCCATGCACTTGCAGAGCTGGAGTCATATGCTGTCGCTCGCATTGTCTTGAAAGATGGCAAGGACCCCCAACTTGTCCTCCTGATGCCATCCATTGAACCAGACCTTGAGTGCCTGATTGACGTGCCTCTTCCCTTTGCTGAAGACGTACGTCTGTACCGCTTCCCTCCTCTCGACCGCGTCATCACGCTATCTGGCCAGACCATGACCAAACACCGCAACCTCCCTACAGACGAGCTCACCAGCGCCATGTCAGCCTATGTCGATGCCATGGACATCTCTACGTTTGGCAAAGACGACGAGGGTAACCCCGTGGAATACATGGCCATCGAAGACACTTACTCTCCCGTCCTCCACCGAATCAACCAAGCCATCCGTCGCCGCGCCGTGCAACCAGACGAGCCCGTTCAACCCCCCCCCGAAGTTCTTATGAAATACTCGAAACCCCCTGTCGATCTCGTCAAGGCCAGCGCGACTGAACTCGAAACCCTCATCAAAGCCGCCGATGTCAAGAAGGTGCCACCGAAGGCCAAGGGCCGCGCAAAGGAGGCCATGAAGCCCCTATCAGGCCTCAATGTCGACGCACTACTCAGCCGCGAGGAGAGGTCCGAGATCAGCTCTGAGAATGCTATTCCGGAGTATAAGCAGCGTCTTGGCACGGCCGTAGATATCACAACGATCAAATCAGCCAGCAAGGAGATGGAAGGGATCATTCGCTCCTTGATCGAGCATAGCCTCGGCGACAGCGGGTATGGGCGGGCTATTGCCAATTTGGATGTGATGCGAGACGAGCTGGTGAGCCTGGAGATGCCGGAGGTGTATAATTCCTTCATACGACGGCTAAAGGAGGATCTACTGAAAGAGAAATTGGGAGGTGATCGAAGAGAGCTGTGGTGGGAGATTAAGAAGGCAAGGCTTGGGTTGGTGGATAAGCGGAAAACGGAGGTTAGCACGGTGAGCGACGAGGAAGCGACGGAGTTCTATGCTCTGACGAGCGATATACCGATGCGTGGGAAATAGTTAATTTTGCTACTCTGTTTATTCAATATGTAAGACCTTCATTGAGGTATTCGATGATCTAACCATAGTACTCATGTGTACAGCTGGGTGATAAGATGCACTTAAAGACAACAAAATTGATACCTTTATCTTAAATTTTGATAACGAGCTTGTTGAAGAGCTCTAATAATTTGTATGTTGTTAACAGTGTTCATTTTATTTACATTTATTATAAGCAAACGGCATAGAAATGAAATGGGGCCTTTCTCATGTCGTGCCAAGGTTTGTCAGCGGCTCCAGACCGACCGCCAACATAAACAAAGTTAATCCGTTCCTTACAAGCTCAAGCGTGCTACGTAGACACAGGTCCCCCTCTCCACCTTCTCATCCCCAAGAGCAATCATGTCGACAATCACCGCCACCGCCCTCCAAACCTCATACCCCGCAATTCTCCCTCTCAGCTTCAATGGGAACCAGCCGGAGACAATCCGCCTCTACCCACTCTCCAACTATACCTTTGGCACCAAGGAGAACCAGCCCGAAGAGGACCCGTCTGTACTTGCCCGCCTAAAGCGCCTCGAAGAACATTATGACCTCCATGGAATGCGCCGTACCTGTGAAGGCATCCTCGTATGTCACGAACACAATCACCCTCACATCCTGATGCTGCAGATTGCAAACGCGTTCTTCAAGCTCCCGGGCGACTACCTCAAACCCGAAGACGACGAGATCGAGGGGTTCAAGGCGCGACTGAATGAAAGGCTCGCACCAGTCGGGTCGCAGTTCACAGGAGAGGGAGTCAATGAGGATTGGGAGATTGGCGACACGTTGGCGCAATGGTGGCGCCCAAACTTTGAGACGTTCATGTACCCATTCATCCCCGCCCACGTCACAAGGCCGAAGGAATGCAAAAAGCTCTACTTTATCCAGCTTCCCCGACAGAGTACGTTTCCCGCGTCTATATCTTGATCATAACTAATCAGTCATTACAGAGGTTCTTAGCGTGCCAAAGAACATGAAGCTCCTCGCTGTCCCGCTCTTCGAACTCTACGACAACACTGCCCGCTACGGTCCCCAGCTGTCCGCGATCCCGCATCTGCTCTCGCGTTACAACTTCGAGTTTGTCGACGAGAAGGGACAGGTTGTTGCTGCGACCCCCGGCCAAGCGCCAGACGCCAACGGCTACACGCCACAGACCAAGGTTCTTGCGGGTGGTGATATAGAAATCGATGATTTCCCTGCGAACGAAGAGGAGATTTGAACTTGCGGGACACAAAAACGGAGTTGGCGTTAGGGAAAGCATGGCTATATGCATAGATACCATAGAACCAGGTGTACAATATGTAATGATCGTCAAGAACATTTGGGTGGGTTGGCATGTTGCAGCCAACTGAATTGTGAAGCGCTAGAACCGATGCTACTCATGCCTTCTCTCCCTGTATCGTGGCTACTACCTTCCTCTGGTGCCTGGCCGCCCTGAACTCTAGATACCACACTCCCTGCCACGTCCCAGTCGCCAGCTTCCCATCCTTTATAGGTATCGTAACGCTCGCGCCAATCAACGCACTCTTGATATGTGCCTGCAGTAAGTTAGTAAATATCCAACCCAAACCGTTGCTCCGAGCATACAGGCATGTCATCCAAACCCTCCGCCGAGTGTCTGTAGAGGTCTCCCTTTCTATCCTCTGGCGCAATGCGGTCAAGCGCATCGCTCATGTCCTCCCTAACATCCGAGTCCCAGTTCTCGTTGAGCGAGAGTGCGCACGACGTGTGCTGGACAAAGAGGTTGACAAGGCCCACTTTGTAGCCCTTGAGCTCTGGAAGACTGTCGACGATGTGGTCGGTGATGAGATAGCTGCCCCGCGACTTGGGAGGCAGAACTATCGTCTTTTGAAACCAGGACATAGTGGCGGGCGTGAGTTCTGTGACGGTACGTGTCTGTGATGGCTCTTGGGGAAAGAGCGTGGTTGAGCAAAGATAGAGCGGCGCGTGCTGCAGAAAATAGAAAAGCGAGGGAATAAGGCAAAAATAAGAACAGGCTTGAGGCGGAGTTTGGCGATCTGTCGAGATCGGAGGATGGTTGGGAAGTGAAGTTTGGTGGGGGTATCGGTAAATTTGTGATGTCACCATGCGGCGGTAACATATAGAAATATGGGTAGGTTGGTTTATAATAAATTATCTGGGCAGCTCTGTGTAAAATCAAAATAAACGGAGGCATGTACGCGGTTGAAACAATATGTGGCACGGTTCTTGGTACATTTTCTGGTAGTACTCAAGCATAGAACCTATCTATTCAGTTCCATTTGTTAGTAGCTGGTCTATTAATTGTAGCCCTGGGTGACTGAACACCCTTACTTGTATTTTAAGTTCTATAATTACTATTATTGCCTACAGCTACTCTTTAGACCTTTAGGGGGCGCGAGTATTTGATGGTGAACTGTGCCGTTTTTTATTCAACCGCGTAATGTAGCATGTAAATCATTCCATTTTCATAACGTGGCTCCTCTATCGCCGATACTCAGACATGCTACACCTCAGTAGCTAAAACGAATCATTCGCATATACAGAGACTGTTGATGAAGCAAAAGCAAAAGGAAATTGTTGGGTATCTGTGTCCGTAAAAATGGGAAGTGCCAATCCCAGGCAGCCATAAAAGAAAAAGTCATCATCCTTGATTTGTTACGCCCAGCCCGATACCAGATGTAATTTGTAAGGAAATAAGAAAACAGTATAAGAAACAGAAACTGATTAGGTTTTCGGTGAATCAACACTCGAGAATCACAATAGTGTTCATACAGCAACCCCGTTCATACCAGAGACGAGGCTGTCCATGCCCCGCATAGAATCTTCGTCAGTCGAGGTATCGGTAGCGCCATCCATGTTGAGTAGAGCGAATCGGTTGATTGGAGCCTTTGCCTTGGGTGGCTTATTCTCCTTTTGAACAGGGCGTGGTTTGAAGACGGGGATGGGAGCGGCGCACTCATCGATATCCCATTCGATTTTGCAGCCCTTGTATTTGCTTCGTGACCTGTTGCGTGTTAGAATCACAAACTCCACTTATGAACTCCACTCACATCATGCAGGTTCTCGCAAACATGGCATTGTGGACCGAATTGGTTGATACATGGGCATCTCTGTCGACGAATTTAATGCTGACGACGACAAGGTTGTGGATGTGGTCTAAGTCTTCTCGGATAGATTCATCTGTATGTCTTGTACTTGCAGATCGAATGACGATATTTCTTGTTGCACCCATTCCAATCTTATGCGCAACGTGATTCGGGAGAGTGAAGTGTCGATCTGACCATGAAATCGCGACCTAAAGTCAATTTAGAACCTGAATTGGCAAAATAGTGTAGCTCCGTGGTACTGACCCTTTTCCCGCGAATATAAAGATCGTTGCGTTTAGCGTAGCGGAAAAAATTGTTTGCAGCATTCCCGTCCAAAAAAGATACAGATGCAGCTCTATCTTGGCTGCGAAGGAAAATATCAAGTAGCATTCCACCTTTGACGGCATCGGTCACATCTGCGTGCGTGGTCGCTTCTGGGAGGTTGCTTAATACTACCGTGCGCTTGGCATTTCTCAGAAACTGGCCATCACGGCCAACTTCAGTGCGGTTGTTGCCATTGTTGAAGTACCCGTCCTGCCCTTCATTTGGAGAATAGATGTCGTCGAACTGACCACTGTATTCTGGGGCCTTTGGGGCATGGCCCATCATGTGGCTGCCATAGTTTGCATATTTATTGCCGTTATTATAGCTGGGGCCAGTTCCATATGCTGTGGGAGATTCTTGGACCTGAGTCAAGGGGGGTTCGGCATCTGCTGATGTGCCACCTGGTGCCAAGTTGACGGTGTTATCTTGGGCATTGATTGGAGGTTCGTCGTTGACAAGGATCTATGCCGCCTGAGTCAGTTTCTGATATTTACACTTTGAAGTGAAAGCTTGCATCTAGAATATCTTTTGAGACCCCTCCTTTGTACAGGTTCTTGCGTAAATTTGCTAGTTCACAGTAAGCCCCGAGCTGCCCTGCACTGATAGAGCTTGGCATCTGGCATGGAGGTCAGAAAAGCTGGCATACCGTATTCTCGAGAAGAGGCAAGCTATATGCTGTAAATATGACAGTTGCATAAAATTGGGGGAGTAGTGTATAACGCACCAGCCCATCATAGTCAGACTTGGGAATTGTCACCATGGGCAGATCCGTAGGGGTACTGTGGTCTACCCCAGAAGAATGCTACATTGAAAATTTCATTAGAATAGTTTCAAAATCTGCTTCGTAAACGTACAAACTGTGCTCTGCCATAAATGCCCATATTAGCTTGGATGTTACATCTGCCTACAGCACCAGGGGCCCATACGAGCGGGTGTAACTTACTTTCGCAACAAGGTTTCAAAATAAGCTCTGTCCAGAGTCACAGAACTAGACAAAGTATCCATTTTGTCTTTTTAGATAACTTTGAGGACGACTATCCACGTCGTGCACTCCTGTATATCTGGTATTTGTTTACCGTCAAGATGGATGGGATGTTGGACAAACGGCGCAATAGGCAGAGGGATAAGGCGTGCTTGATGGAGCTTAGCTCGTGAATTAGGGTTGGCGCTAAATTAATCACATCTGTTGCAGGTGCGGGATGTGGGTCGTTCTTGCCTGCTGTATATTATAATCACGTGCACGACATCATGCGAATCACGTGAGTAAATGAAAGATAGTATGAGAGCGGGGCTGGCTGGGGAGAATGCCATATGAAAGAGCAGCAAGGGAGTATAAGAACCAGCAAAATTTTGTGATATATACTGGTAGTTAAATACATAAAGTCTCGCTCGTAGCAATAGCATGTTTAAAATTGTAGACGGTACTAAAAGCCCTTAATCCCACTTGCCACCCAAATATCATCTGGCATCACCGGATTGTCTTACGCGAAATTTTAGGGCTAGCCGACAGCGCGCCCGCAAATTCTCCCTCCGACAACGTCAAAGCCAACGACAGCGACGTCTACCTCAAGCATCTCAAAATGAGCGGATTCCAGAACAGCGGCATCCCGCCAAGGGACTTGGATGATGCGTCTGATGTCGCGGAGGAGGTCCTGGCCGCCGACTACCGTGAGCAGGTCAGCTATCAGGATGACGACTTCGAGGGGGGGTTGAGCATGGCCCAGCAAACCGACGACATCCAGTCGCGGCTCGCCGCTGCTGCGCAACCCTTGGACTTTTCCGCCTCTCTTGAAGTCAAGTTCCAGAGCTACGACAGCTACTGCAGCTTGTTCCACTTCATCTTGAACTCCGATGGACCAGTCGACTTGGAGCCACCTTCCGTAAGATCATCCGAATTCCAGGAGCAAGACGAAAACTAATGTTGCGGGCTATAGTATTACTGGGCATGGGATGTCATCGACGAATTTATCTACCAGTTCAACAGCTTCTGCTCCTACAGGAACAAGGTTGCGCGACAGGCCAACAACGACGAGGAAGTCCAACTTCTTCGCGACAACCCCAACACTTGGGGCTGCTACAGTGTGCTCAACGTGCTGTACTCCCTCATCCAGCGATCCCAGATCAATGAACAATTAGCCGCCATGAAGCGCAACGAGGAGCCGATGGCGGTTGCTGGTGACTACGGTTCCAAGTCCATCTACCGCATGTTGGGATACTTCTCGATCATCGGTCTCCTGCGCGTCCACTGCCTGTTGGGCGACTTCAGCCTCGCGCTCAAGACCCTCGACGACATCGAGCTCAACAAGAAGGCCATGTTCGCGCGCGTCATGGCTGCGCACTTCACAACCTACTACTATGTTGGGTTCTCCTACATGATGATGCGCAGATACGCCGATGCCATCCGCATGTTCAGCCACATCCTCATCTACGTCTCGAGGACCAAGAACTTCCAGAAGGGAACCCAATACGATTCCATCTCGAAGAAGAACGACCAGATGTACGCTCTGATCGCAATCTGCGTTGCTCTCCACCCAACCAGACTGGATGACACCATCCACACCGCCCTGCGCGAGAAGTACGGCGACCAGCTCCTCAAGCTCCAGCGCGGTGGCGAGGAGTCCCTCCCAGTTTACGAGGAGCTTTTCCGCTCTGCGTGCCCCAAGTTCATCTCCCCAACGCCTCCCGACTTCGATACCCCAGAGCTCAACGTGGACCCTCTTGAGCACCACCTCAAGATCTTCATGGACGAGGTCAAGACTAATATGTGGAGCCCAACTGTGAAGTCTTACCTGAGGCTTTACACCACAATGGACTTGAAGAAGCTGGCTGGCTTTCTCGAGGTTGAGCCTGAGGAGCTCCGCAGCTTCCTCTTGGTCAACAAGCAGAGGAGCAGACAGACGAGATGGACCGAGAACGGTCTTTTGGACGGAGAGGTTGTCAACGCTAATGATCTTGATTACGCTATGCAAGGGGTACGTTTGTAAATTTGTTTTATTCCAGAATCTCAGTTTGCTAACATTCGACGCAGGATCTTATCCACATCTCTGAGGCAAAGGTTGGTCGCAAGTTGGTGGACTGGTACTTGCGAAACTTGGCTCGCACATATTAGAAGACGCGGTGTGATGGTTTACTCTGATGAACGCATGAACGCCGATATGGATTTGCATGGCTGGGGCGTAAAGGGTATAAAACTGGGGTGCTGACGGTCGACTTTGAAATAGATGTCAACAACCGTGATTCCCTGTTAGTTAGTTTATTAGGCAGTAAGCAAGAAACAAAGAGTATTAGAGATTGGAGACTGAAGATGATGTGACTGGTGATAGGCGTCTGTAGTCTGCAGTCTGCAGCCTTAGTTTATGCGGTGGGCTGCTGGCTGGTGTTGGAATGTTGGAATGTTGGAATTCCGTATGGAGCAAAGCTGAAGCCAAGACACAGGGGGGAAGATGCCGCGCAACCTTCGCTTGCTGCAAGCATTGTCTGGGCGTAGCGGTGACCTGTTTCGCAAGTGGTGTCAGCAAAACATATAATATCCGAACGTCCATATTCACAGTTATTGCTCCCTTGAGCCTCCTGCTCCTGTGGTATAATGTTGTACATTCCGGAAGATTAATTGAAGCACCCGAAGATTCGCGCTTCGGTGGCACGTGCTACCCGTTTTTTTGTTTACTTCGTTCACTCCTTAGAATCACAAAATCCAGGGTCAACTCACCGTGGTTGTCATAGCCGACGACACTGCCGCGCCAGACAGATATCCAGAGGAAACTGTGTGAAAGGACGTCAACTTGACACCTTCCTTTTGGTAGGTAGCCACTTTCGGATTTCAGCTTCCAAGACCCCCTCTTGGTGGGCATAGAGTACACCAGCAATAGCAGCAAAGGCTGTCCACCACCAAACAAAAACATGTCGACGACATCTGGTCCAAGGACACCAGGCTCTGGGTCTCCAGAAACCCCCTCTTCCCCCTCGTCTTCCAGGTCACAGAGAGATTCCTCGGTCGTGGGTCGTTTCAGCCTACCAAGTAGCCCAAGGCTGCATACCATCACGGAGCACATGGCGACTACGCAGGTTGGGAGACACGGATCTGTCTCCAGCATTTCATTTCTACCACCAACTGAACTGTCGGGGGTCTCCTGGGCAGAATCAAAGCCGCGCCAGAGGGGAAGGCGCAGGACATTATCACCCCCAGCACCAAGGTTAGCCAAGGTTATTTCTTCAATATTATATCTGCAAGTTGTCCTATATACGTCAGCAGGCAGCTGAGTATTATACTGAGCTTCTGCTCGGCAGGAAAGTCTATCAATATCTGCGCATGGGCGAAGAAGGCTGATAGCTTTGAGGAGCTTCGCTTAGTGGCGACTGCGCGGCCCGGCGTCAACCCCACCTTCGCACCTTATCTCAACCCACCTTTGATCGTTAGCTCATAGTGCCGCGGCCGTTGCTCACGTTCTATACTTGCCCATTCTCTACCAATATAATCTAATCTACAATCTTATGTCGGATCTAACAGAACCTCGCAGCAAGTTTGAGCCTCACGTTTCCTTCGATAACTTCGCTGGCGGGGAGCCAACGGAGAGCAACACGATATCGCTGACGTTGAACGAGAAGCACCGAGGCTACCAGCACAACAGGCGATCGCGTACGTTTATGGTAGGCGTCGATGAGAATGCCTACTCTAATTATGCGCTGCAATGGATGCTAGATGAAATGGTGGACGATGGCGATGAAATAATCTGTCTACATGTCGTCGAGAAGGACTCCAAGATTAGTAACGACAAGAGCGTTACACAGAAGAGTTACCAGAAGGAGGCCAGGAGACTCATGAAGGAAATACAAGACAAGAATGCCGAACAGAGATCTATAAGCATCGTGCTTGAATTTGCAGTTGGGAAGCTACAGCAGACATTCCAGAAAATGGTCAGTATTGCCTCGGCCTGCCAGTCGCAATGGCGTGAATATTTACTGATCGGCCCGTTTTTACAGATTCAGCTTTATGAACCCGCCATGCTTATAGTCGGCACGAGAGGACGCAGTTTAGGGGGCGTCCAAGGCTTGATCAACAATCGAAACTCCTTCTCCAAGTGGTGCCTACAATACTCTCCAGTCCCTGTCGTAGTCGTACGACCGAACGATAAACGAGACAAGAAGAAGAAGAAGAGAATCAACGACCCCACGCGACACAACTACGCCCACATGCTGGAGGAGAGCAGCCTGGGAATGCACGAGGCGAATCTGCTTCCTAGCAGGACGGAAATCCCAGTCGAAGTTTTCCCAACCAGAACGCCAGACGACGAAGCACACGAGGTCGCGGCTGCGCTTGGTCTTCCTGCGAGATTCGATCCCACGATCCGGCTGCTGGATGTCAACAAGAGGTTGCATGCGCATGCCCAGCAGAAGCAGACGCAAGCGCAAACCCAAACCCAGACCCATAGCACGACGGCCTCGCAGGAAAGTTTGTTTGACAGTAGGCCATCCACACCAGGCGGAGGGGGAACCTTGAAGTCGAGCGTCGCAGACAGCCGTGGAGCCAGTGATGATGAGTCCGGGGATGACGATGACGAGTTTGAGGTAACGCCTGGCGGCGCCTTGATTGGGGATGTTCCGGAGGCTCTGGAGAAGCAACAGAAGCTGCAGGCGATGGAGCAGGGAGAGGCGGCGGCGTTGGCTGCGGGACGGAAGCGATCTCTTGAATCGGTTGATAGTGGTATCTCCAACTCGGGCAATGATCAGGGATAGACGTGGGGTACTTTTAATTAATGAATACACTTTACGTATGCGGCTCGAAGTTTAGGGAACTATGGGCAACTGATAATTCATACCGTTGTTTAACCTGATAGAATTTCTTCTTTGACTTTGAGCTTTCAGTAACTGAAAGGCTGTAATAGTTCTGAGTTACCAAGAACCTTTATTTTATGTATAGTTGCTGTGAACAACTGAAGCAAGGAGAAGGTTAAATAGGCTGTCCCGAGCCTCCATGCACAGTCTGAGCTATATAAGTCTCGACCCCCGAATCGACCCCCTCACGTGCACCAGTGGAGACAGCCCATCACGTGATCTGATGTCGATCTCCCGTCCGCATGCAGCCTTGCGAGCTTGGATACGAGGAAACCCAGATTGTACAACTCTCCCAACACCGCAACCCTCTGTGCAAAGCACCGCCGCCCTCAACCCAATGACTTGAAATGCGCCATTGCCCCGTCCTCCCAGCACCGAGGACCCAGTCCAATGCTCCCCCCCACCGACGACACGTGCGATGGGTCGTGCCGCATGCCGCTGCGCCCGCGCGGCCTGCTGTCCTTCCACTCCCTCGACTCCCTCGGGTCGGCGCTCTTCTTCATCCTGACCTTCCTCATCGTCAGCTACCTCGTCGCACGACACCTCTTCCCGCTGCTCGCGGGCGCGGCGTCCCGCGTCGATGACGACTATTACCTCCCTTCCGACGCTCCGCCGGCACTGAAAGAGGCGGAAGCAAAACATAATACCTGGCCTCTGCGGAGGCGCCTCGCAGCTGTCAGCTTCGGCGCCACGATCGCCCTCGCTGCTGTCCTAGCCGAGCTGATTCTCTGCGAGATCTCGAGCGCGCTCGACTCCGACGCCCGTGCCCTGACGCTGCGCGTCACCGTGCCTGCGCTGCTGGTCCTGTTGGTGCTCTGGATCCCGTTCCTGGAGATCCAATCCGTAATCCGCGGCGCCGGGTGGGACTTTACAAACCGGCGGGACGGGCGGCTGAACAAGATCCCCTGCATCCTGCAGGGCCTGTTCTTCGCCCTCTGGATCTTCATCTTCTGGTTCTCGGGAGACTTCTCCAGCACCGCCTCTCATTCATTCGACGATATGCTCGCTCCCGCCCCTGCGCCCTCAATCTCTGACGCAGCGCTCTCCCGCGTCGGCGTCGTGGGCGTCTCCCTCATGGCTCTCCTCTCGGGCTTCGCCTCCGTCTCCTCGCCGTGGCAAGCCTTCTTCCAGCGCTCCAAACCCGTCACCGACTCCGATCTAGCACGCAAGGCGACCGGATTAGACGCTACGAACGACCTCCTCGCAGCCAAGAAGAGCCGTCTCCGCGCCCTAAACCACAAGCTCTCCGACGCCCCCGAAGAAGGCTTCGTGACCCGCGTCCTCGGCTCCATCCGGGGAAACCCAGACGCCACAGAGGTTAAGGCGCTCCAGCTCGAGATCTCAGGCCTTGAAACGATGGCCGTCAGTCTCTCGACCTCACACACGCTCCTCCAAGCCCGACACGCCGCGCAGACGCGCGCAAAGTCGCCCTTGGGGCGATGCCTTGTTGTTCCGGACGTCGCGTTCTCGATATACTGCGTCTACCGCATTATCGCGACGACCATCACCACCCTCCAGCGGTCCTCGCACCCGCAGAGCACCTTTTCGACCACCGATCCGATTAACCGCGTCCTCAGCCTGCTCGTAAAACACGTCGACGCCTCCCTCGACCAAGCCGCCTGGGCGCGCCAAATCTCCTTTCTCCTCGCTGGCATCATGCTCCTCCTCTCCTTCAACTCCGTCCTCCAAACCTTACACGTCTTCTCGCGCTTCGCCCCTGGCTTAGTGCGACAGGCTCAAGCCAACTTACCACTGGCGGTCGCGCAGATCAGCGCCATGTATGTGATCAGCGCGGCGCTGTTGTTGAGGAGCAATCTGCCTGCTGAGATGGCGAGTGGGATTGGGCAGGCGCTGGGGAGGGGGGTGGACGCGGGGTTTGTGGAGAGGTGGTTTGAGGGGTGGTTTCTTGTTGGGGGGGGGGCGACAGCGGTGGGGATTTGGGGGGGGAGGAGGTTGGGGGAGGGGGAGGGGGAGGGGTGGGATGATTGGGGGGGGGAGGTGGAGATGGGGACTAAGAGGAGTTGAGATTAGTAGGAGGAGTTGAGTTTACTAAGAGGAGTTAAGTCTATAGCTAGAAGCTGGAGGTGAGAGGAGGGTGGGATTTGGAGTTTGGGATTTGTGCAGATAGCGTGGGATGGAGTTTGACAAGACTTTTTATTTCGGTGTTGTGAGGAGAGACAGAGCGTGTCCCTACCTAGAAATGCAGATGAACTAGATGTTGAATCTGGAAACCACCTTTCTTTCTACACACTGAACAGCGACTGCCACATATGCATATCTGGAAGCCATCCATCTAGACTCCGGATAACGACTACCAGCCCACTCCACATATGCATATCTACAAGCCATCCATCTAGTCTAATCCTTAATCGGCTCTAGCCATCCCATCCCATCCTGATATCCATATCCACCCGTCCATCTAATCATATCTTATCACCCCAAATACCCATCTAATCAGATCCCCCTGACTACCCCTGTCACATCCCCTAAGCCCTGTCGCCCTCTCCACCCCGCCCGAATACGACGCACCAAAAAAAAACTCCACTCCAAAAACACGATCGTCTGCCGGGGCTCGTGTACGGAAATAGGTCCCTTCAGATGGGGGGGGGGGGAGGAGACCGGTCATCACCGATCGAGCTCCTCAAATACGAGTGTTTAAATTTTCGATTATGGGGAAGGAGGATGGAAATAGATGTGATGCTATTATAGAGTTTTCTATAGTGGACTATACTGGACTATACTGGACTATACTGGACTATGCTATTCCATTCCACTTCATCTCCACCAGCATTAGCATTGACATCGGAGAGTAGATGTCGGTACTTTACCCACAGCGAGCGCCGAGAACTTCCTTCCTTCATTCACAATTTCATAATAATGACGTCCCCCCCTATCCCCGGCCCGGAACATCTCGAGATCACTCAACCCAGCTCACCTAACTCCGTTCCCACCACCACTGCCGGAGGTAGAGATGCGCACGTGAACACACCCACCCACCCAACCCTGCCGCGGTCCCGGCCCAGCTGTGCTGGGACATACACCTGCCAGACAAGCCAGCGCGGCGCTCGGCGTGCGATATACCCGAATCCCATCGTGCACAGAGGACAGAGAGTTATGCTATACGCGTATACACGGCACCGAGGAGTGCAAAGTGTGGAAATGTGAAGTGAGAAGTACCGGCGCAGATTACCGCGCTCCACCAACCAAACTTCGCCTCGCTTTTCCACTTCTGTCGTGCCTATCCCATGCCGTCGCATCCACCCTTCAGCTGTCATTGTCAACTTCACGATCACGCACTCCATAAGAAGAAGGGAGAGGAAAAATCTCGGATTCGATAAAACTCCACCGGCGTGAAATCCACCCTTCTCTTCCCCTCCCCTACCATACCGCCAAGAATAGCACACGCGCGCAACCCCTCTTGGCTTATGACTCCATCACTCCATCCCAAGCCCGCTCAAGAAAGAAAATTTCAATTGGCAGTCGCGCAAAATTTACCTTGGTGGATACATACAAACCACAAACCTCGCCTCGGCGGTCGGTGCCCCCACGGGCGCCGAGCTTTCCGTGGTGGTACGTATATTGGTTTTGGCGAGGTTGGACGTCCGGCCGGCCGACCGCCGGACGTGCGAGACAGGTACAATACATACCGTGTACACGCGAAAGGGCGTGTGTGCCGTGTTAAGCGTTTGTACTTCGCGCATTTGGGTTTTGAGACATGCGCGTGATCTGATGAGGGGATGGGGGTTCCGTGGGTTTCCGATGGTGGGATCGGGGGGGAAAGGAGGACTTGTATTGTATTGTTATCGTAGATGGTGATTGTGATTATGCGGTGAGTGTACTGTATTGTGTTATGAGGAAGGTGGTGTCGGGTGAGCTACACCGCGTGCGTGGTGCTTGATGTGATGGAGGGGTACTGTTGCGGTGGTGGGGGTTACGTGCGTGAGGGGTTCCAAGTTGGAGATCCCATACCTTGGGGTACTCAACCACTCATTCAATCTCACAATCACAGTCACTGCACAGTAGAAGAATAAGATAAAGTTTAAAGTTTGTAAAGTGGTGTTTGTTTGTGATTATTCATCCAAGATGATAGTAAAGAGGTAGCTCGAACCCGATCTTTTTCGACCGAGGAGCAAAAAACCCCCATAATAGTTCCTATGTATATGCGCCCTGGACTTTGCGTCCGCATCTAGATCTCCCATTCCCCATTCCCATGATATGATGCTTCCGTAAAACCCAAACCCAAGAAAAATGCGCCGTTCCCAATGCAATGCTCTCCAAAAAACCGCTCGCTAATCGCTTGAAACCCGGACAACAAAGACAGAACCCAAGAGATAGGCAGGTATGCACCTCAGTACACGCTCACCGCCGAAACCAGCGTCCGCTGCGGCAGATAGAACCCCTCCTCAAAGAACTGCCCCTTCGCCGGCGAAACCTTCGTCCTCCGCGCCTCCGCCTCAGGGAAAGTGTGCACCACATCCGCCGGCGGCGAGGGCGGCATCGCCTCGTCCTCGCTGCTGCTATCGTCCTCGTCGATGAGGTCCGGCGGCGATGCGGAGGCAGGGTGCGAGTGTGTGCGTTGCAAGCTGAGCATAGCGTAGTCCTCCTCGCCGTCATCGTAGATTTCCTCTTCGTCTTCTTCCTCCTCCTCCTCGGAGTCCACAGGGGAGGCGATCATGACATCGAACGCCTGATGCGACTTCACGCGTTGTAGTGTAGCGAAGCCCATATCCACATCCTCCTCCTCCTCCTCGCTGCTCTCGCTCTCACTCTCCGCATCCTCAACCTCCCAGTCCTCCTCGATCGCCTCCTCCACCACCGCGTCCGCCCACTGGATATGCCTCTCCTTCTCTGCTGTCTTCCTGGCGCCGCGCACGGAGGCGTTGAACCAGCTCTCCTGCTCGGCCTCGGCGTCGGCGAGCTCGAGCATGAGCGAGTCGAGCAGGTTGGCGTGGCCGACGAGGCGGCGGAGGCGGTGGTCGGAGCGCGAGGCTTCGGTGGAGAGCTTGCCGCGCGCGGAGTGGGCGAGGTAGTAGGTTTGGGTTATGGACATTGTTTTGCGCTTTGGGGGGTGGGAGGGGAGGGGTTGGCGGGTTGGGGTTGGTATGGTGGTGATTGTTGACATCTTGGATGGATTGGGGATGTCGTTTTGGTTATATGTGTTTTTGGTATTCGGTGGGGATTGCACTTTGGGTGGATGAGTCAATAGGCAGACGCTTCTTTTTTTTGGGGCGGAAGTGATGTGCCGAGGCGGGTGGTGACGAGGTTGTGATAATGCGTGATATGTGGGTGATAGGCAGAAGTGGTTATCGGTTGGCAGGCAGGTAATCAAGTATGACTGTGGATGGTAGTCGAGTATGATTGAGTAGAGTATGAGTATGGAATACTAGAATACTGAATATGAAGCTGGTGATAGTTTGTTCTGTGTGTGAAGGAGTAAGAGTAAAAAAAAGGAAAGTCCAGCTGAGGTGATGCCGGTGGTATTATACTTGTTGGCACATTTCACATTTCACACCGGTGCCGCGATCCATTCTTTTTTCCAACACTGCCCAGCCCCAGTCTCTCGTAAGTATCTGACTAGAGGTACTATGGAGTAAGGTTTAACAACGTAAGCTCCGTAAAAGCCGTATCGTCCGCTTCGCTCGTATGAAAGTACCAGATTTAGTATCGTTTAGACCCGCAGTCTCGGATTTTCGGGTGGTAGGTGCGTGTGCGAGGTCCGCGTGGAGTGGGGTGGGTAGTAGTACGTACCTTCTTGTACAGTAATGCGATTGATGATGAATATGAACAGGGATTAATAAGGTATGCCAAGGTACGAATACGCCATGTACCTACTATTATCCAAGGTACATGGCGTACCTTCCTCGCTCTTGTGTTTGCTCCGCCGTTCTTGTGCCATTTGTGCTCGTTTGTGTGTGTGTCGTACGCCATTCTGGTAGAGTTATGCATTCTTGGCCATACAATATCTCCGAGTCCGATGCGAAGGGATTCCGTACCAGGATACTTGGGTGTCTTGTACCTTTAGTCACTCGCGTTCGTCGCAGCCAGCTTACGAATCAATTCTTGACTTTGTTCTCTTCCTGTCTCTTCGCTCTTATGTCCATACCATACACTACTTCGGTCCATGCCATTCTATAATTCCGTTATACCGTTATCCCCTTATTCCCTTATCCCCTAGTATTTATCCCCTACGAGTATCCCGTAGTTATCTCCCTCTACTAAAGTAATGCTGCCGCGTGTATATGTAATCATGTCGCATCTCTCGTTGTAGGTATAGTTGATACAGTTGAACACAGTTTTGCACAGAGTGTACATCTCTTCACACTGCCGCCCTTCCTTCGCACTACCATGTACATACTGTAATACATACTGTGATACTGCAATACTGCAATACTGCAATCCGCCCTGGTACCTTTATTCGCAGCGTACGTGTATGACATGACTGAACACCTAACACCTAACACCTAACACCCAACACCGCCAACACCGCCCAGCCCAGACACGCACCACAGCAACCAACAAGACAAGAGCCTTAACTCGTCTGCCTGATTAATCAATCCCACTCATCACTCACTCCCCGACCCCACACTCCCCGATGACACACCCTCGGACCCACATGCGATTGGCCCTCTCGCACCCCAAATCCGGCTTGGTTTCACGGGATTGATTCTTGGTGCCTTCAAACAGTCATAAACCAACATTACTAATCTCACTTTGGCATTTATTCGAGTAGTGGAGAGTAGTGCTCGCTCTTAACGTTATGTTTATTAACGCCGAAACGGACAAAACATAATTGTACTCTACATACCTACAAACATACTGTACATACAAACTCTATCTTGCTCATTCATTCATTCATCCCGTCCCATTCCGCCGCACCCGCGTCCATCACATACATCTACCGTGAATTCTGTCCGTTTGATTACTTGCACTACCTACATGCAATGCAAAAGACTCACTCACTCACAAAAACACACAAACAAAGGAGTCATGTCTAATTGCCCGCTCCCGGACACGGCACACGGCACAACAATCTCACCACCATTCCATCCGAACCCATTTCCTTCCTTTTTCCAGACCTCACTCACTCACCCACTCAAACATTCAAAGTAAGTCACTGACTGACGCAGCCGAGCTGGTGCGACAACGCGCTCATTTTACTCTCTCAGTCAATCAAATCAATCAATCTCCCATCTGTATGTCTGACTCCCACACGTCTCGCTCACATATACCCCCTCCCCATACCCCACACTCAGCTACCGCAGGTAAAATGAAAAAAATAAATCTGAGATCTACACCGTACCGCAGCACAGCACAGCGCAGCGCAGGCCGGTACCTGCGACAATCATGTCTCGTCCAAACAATCTTCCCACCACTCAGCCGCGCCCTCCCCAATCTCCCCAAGACACCAAACCTTCCACTGTATGTACAACACGACACGACACACCGAGATCTCACCCCCCATCTCGCTTCCCCCCGTCCCATCTCGCTTCCTCGCTTTCCCAAAACGGCACCGTGTTTCGAAGTGCCGTCCCCACACGCTGTCTTGTTCCAAGTAGTCAGTATAGTATAGTATAGTATAAGGCGCGTACAGTAAGGCACCCAGGTGAGGCACCTAACCACCTAACCCACCCACGACTCAGCCTCGCAAGGGGACCCGCTAAACACCAGCCCTGCGCCATCGTCGTCGAAGCAACGTGCGCGCGCGCCGCGAGGCGAGATTGGGGGTTGCGCGGCGGGCCTGGATACACGTGGCAGTTGGGGCACGGTCGGTGAGATGAGGGTTAAGGTACGGGGATGGGGATGGGGTTGTGGCAGTGTGAGTGGTGAGTTGCCTGATATGGTAATTTTATACGCTGTACGGACGTAGCTCGTACCCTAATTTTGAGGTGCGCGCGAGGTAGTTGCCTGATGGGGGAGCTTACGATTGGGTGTGAAAGGGGGGATTGAGGCTTTGGGAGTTGCTAACTTACGGCCGTTGGGGAGGCTGTACTAGAGTTGATGATGCTGTAGATACATGATTTTCGGGATACACCGAGGGGGATTGCATTGGGATTGCATTGTACAGTACAGCCTCATCTGACAATCCACCTCTACCCTCCCCCTTTCGTATACCACTCCATAGCACGGCGTTTCCATTGCACCGTCCTCCACCTCACCCCAAGCACTCTACACGCCACGGCCCAAGTTACTTTACTACCCCCGAAGCACAAAACGTATAAAATAAAGTATCTACAAGTCAGCCTGCACGGATCGCCCTCGCTCCGCCGCACCACCCACGCGCACATAACCCCCACCATCCACACCACCATCTCCTTTCAAGGCACCATCTCGCGAGCCTAAGACATCCGCAGCCGCCTCGTGCGCGAATGCCTCTCGGGTGCAGAGGGAGGATTTCGGGTCCGAGGTAGACGGATGGGATTGTAGCGGCGAAGCGAAGTGCCGTTTTGAGATATAGTGCTGTACTGTACTCTGATACTCTCCTGTAGGGCAGTGTATTATGCTGTGTAGATCAGATAGGCAGACAGCGTAGATCAACAGTCAACCTCCCTATCATGCATCCCTTCGTACCCTTCTCCTCTCATACCCAGCCCAATCCCCCATCATCATCAGCCTCGTCACCACCACGAGGCTACGTTACGTTGCATCAATCTGCGCCCATCACCGCGCATCTCACCCCGATCCAATATCGCAACATCCATAGAATACGGTAATACGACAGAATGCGACGACGAATCGAAAATAGATGCGAGACTGACAGGCAGGCACGCACGCACGCACCACTCCACCACTCCACCACTCAATCTCGCGACGACGGGATCGCCGCGCAGCACAACACACGGTAGGGTAGGGTACAGTCAGCCTACCTAGCACCACCCTTTACACTGCAGAAGAGCGGGATCCCAAGACACGCACACAGCGTGGAGATTATCTTACCGCCGTTGACTCGCCGATGCGTCACCCTTTCTCGCTCGTGCAGCTGTCACTCACCCTGCTCTTTCCGTCGCTTTACCTTACCACGCTGCTTGCTATGTCTTAGGTATGCAGGAGGGAGGTACACACCTCGCTTACCCCCAACTCCAATCCCACGCCTCGCCGTAGCACCGAGAGCCACCACTCGCCGCCCTCCCCTATCACTAACTACCTCCATGGAGGGTCCGAAAGCGCCGAGCTCGAGGTGTCTTGTCTCGCGAGCTGTGGTGCGGGTGAGGTGCGTGCTGTTTTGGGTGTGCATCTCGCGACCGACGCCGTGTCTAAGAGCTCGGTTCTGTTCTGGCAGATGTACGATGTCTAGGGATGTCACCCACCTCCCATCTCTGTCTCTGGCCCTCGTGGCGTGGTCATGGTGATGGTAGGGGGTGTCTCGTCTCGCGCTCGCCGAGGGGGGGGGGATATATCGTTCCATCGCGTGCGTCGTGATACCTCACCTCACCGCTTCATCTCGTCCGGCCCCTCATCCTCCCTCATCCTTCAGCCGTGCGATCAACAAACATCACATCCAAACACAGCTCACAACTCAGGCAGCCTCGAATCCCATCCGCAGGCCCATCCTCTGTCTCAGCCCTACACCCCCCGTCCCTCCCCTTCTCAGCCTAGTATCCCCTCGCACCCGCGATCCACCGATCCCCCCTCGCTAAACAACCCATACCATAACTCCGCGTGGGCAAACATCCAAACTCCGTGCCTCCGTCCACCTCCGGCTCCGGTCCACCGCTCGGTCGGGGTTACATAAGGTCCGGATGCGTGCACGGACCGGGGGATGGGTTGTGTACGATGCGATGCATAACTCTGTTTTATGTAAGAGTCTGTGCGTTGCGGGTATAGACGTAGACTACGCTACGGGATTAGCGGCTTTACTAGTGCGAAGGGAAGAAGGTTTAGGGAAGGGTAATGGTTTAGTAATCGAACCTGCTTACAGATCACTTCTTCGCATCCCATCTCTTCCTCCGATTACCGAGCAACCCCCCTCCCAGCTAAGCTACTTCATACTTTAAATCAGCTTGTCACGAAGAGGTTAGCTGGCACGCCATACATAATACTTTGACTTTATATGCGTGCCGATGATGTATACATGCTCAGTGGGGTATGTAGAGTAGAGGTGTAGATTCTGCAGGGACGGACGCGGCGGCGGTGGAGGAGGGGTGCTGACATATCCCTCCCGTGACAAATCGAAGCTTCTTCTCCCTCGAGTCTTCCATCCGGCTTCCATCCGGCTGGTGTGCGGATATTCGGATAGCTGTTCGTTAGTTAGCTGTCCACAGCACCTTGATCCTACCTGTCTATGGCCTCTTCCTACAGTATACTCCCCTCGCTATCTCTCGCAATCACATTCACCCATCACCACCATCACCACAGCTCAAGACCAAAAGGTGATTGATAAATGCTCTCGGCTTTCCATTCTCCCATCTACAAAGGTTCTATATACACCCCCTTCTTCAACCCCCACCCTCCCCACAGGGCCCTTGCATAGAGTAGCCGTGCCTATCCCGGTGGCAACTGCCCCCCTCAAGCCGCGGCTGTGGCTCCGGTATGCATACCCAGCCCAGCCAAGCCATCCGCTCAGCCAGTCCCGGTGCCATGCCGAGCCGCGGCATAGGCATAGGCACAGACCAAGACCCAGGCACCCTCCCAGTTCCGTCCTAGGCACTCCCCAGCCGCAGCACAGACGCATACCCACGTTGTGCATGCCGTACACCCCCCCACTACCACGGCACCAGCGTCATCGCCTCTACCCCTGCAACGCACCCAGCCCAGTGCCGGTCCATCCAATCACGTATGCACCCCTCTGCGCCTACACATTCTTCCGCCCCTGTGCCACCTCCCGCTCTAGGGTAAGGTGCACCTGCAGATGCTGCTGTAAGTTCGATAATATGCCTGCCTGCCTGCGTGCGTTGGTATCCAATCCACTCCACTCCAATTCACACCGCTCCGCTCGCTCTCCCATTCGTTTACTTCGTCCTGTTCGCTCGCTCGCTGGCGCTTCTTCTATGCGGGGTATCTCTTCTCATCTCATCTCGTTCATGCATCCATGCCATGCATCCGCGCGTGTATCAGCGTCGGTATATATCGTATCCCTCCCCCCCCCAATCTCCTATTCCTTCACACAACCCCACCCTCCCCCTCAGCCAACCAAGGATGCTCGAGCACCTGCTCAATCGTGACCCGCTTCGCGACGTCGCGGTCCAACATCTTGCGGATCAGATCGATGCTCGGCTCGCTCATCACGTACGGCACGCGCAGGTCGCGGTCCATGATCTCGTCGATGCTGTAGAAGGGGTTCTCCTTGTAGATGATGGTGTATAGTAGGATGCCGAGGGCCCAGACGTCCTGCTCCTTGCCGCCGTAGGGACGGCCGGCGAGGACTTCGGGGGCTGCGTAGTCTGTATAACGTCAGTAACTTTGCACGCATATCCACGGTAATAGATAGGTCGGCGCAAGTGGGGGGGTGAGCTGGAAGAAGAAGTAAAAAAGACTCACCAATCGTCCCCACAAAAACATCAAACGGCCCATTCTTGATATACGCCGCACTCCCAAAATCAATCAACCTCACCGTCCCCTCCCCATCCAACACCACATTCTCATCCTTAATATCCCTATGCACCACCGCCGCCGTCCCATGCAGGTGCCCCACCGCCCGCGCCACCTGCCCAAAGATCCCCCTACACTCCGCCTCCTCCATATTAACCCTCAGCTCAATATAATCAAACAGATCCATCCCCGGCAACCCGTGCGGCAGCATCTCAATGTAGTAGTTCACGTCGTCCTCGAAGAAGTCGTGCATGGCCACGATGTTGGGGTGCTGCAGCCCGTTGCGCCGCAGGTAGTCCAGGACGTGGATCTCCAGCGGGACGGTGCCGAGGCGGCGGTCGCGCGTCCAGGTGTCGACGAGGATGCGGCGCTTGGTCACGAACTTGAGGACTACTTTGGCGTTGGTGTGTTTATTCCTCGCTAGCTTGACCTGGCCGTACGCTCCCTGACCCATGTCTTCGAGGATAACAAAGTCGTCAATCGTTTTCTTCACCGGCGGCGCTACCGGCGGCGGTGCAGCAGCGACGGTACTCGGTGGCGCAGAAGCAGTGGATGCGAGACCGACGAGTTTATTCGTCGTCTTCCTCGCCGCCTCCTTAAGCTGCTGCGCCAGCGACGACGCATGCGACGTCTCCTTCACCGGCTCATCCGAGGAATCCATATCGACCGGACTGGAAACTTGCGTCTGTCCCGGCGACGGCTGGTGCAGAGGCGTAGAGGTGTCACTCAGTCGCGGCGTCGTCGCACTGGACGTAGCCTGCTGACCCGCGTGCAGGTGCCGCGAGTACGTGATCCAGACCGCGTAGACGACTTCCGCTTGCCGAGCATACTCTTCGCCTTCCTCGAGGATCACGTGCTCGTCCATCGGGGTCTGCTTCTCGCTCTGCACGACGCGCATCTGCAGATCGATCTTGATCTCTGAGCCATCGCGGTGTTTGGCCGCGATGCCGTCGGGGCGCAAAAAGTACGCTGCTGCATCGCCTTTTCCGTCTTGGAGGGCGGCGAAGGCGCGGGCGCGGCGGAAACTCTGCTCGGGTACGACGCTGCCGTCGACGAGCTGGATGTTGTCGTCCTCGGTGAGGATCTTGAGGATGTGATCGAAGCCCGGGATCAGATCGGTGATGTGCAGGCGGTCCGGGTGATCCTGGCCGAACAGCGCGGCGCAGAAGACAGAGTTGGCGCTAGTAATCTGTAGCGTATCGGCGGATAGAACGACGATGCCCGCGATGTGGGGGAAGCTCGAGACCCGGAGATCCGTGCCGCCGGGCACCCTCTCAATCGCCACCGGAACATTGGCGGAATTGCTGTTTCGCGCTGTGAAAAACCTTTGCTTGGTGACCTCGGCATAGTCTAGTGCGCCAGTTCGCGGATTGATGCCCTGCCGGGGTATCCGAGGGAGGAGAGTCCCAATGTCAACGCCTGGCTGCGCTAGCGATTCGCCCCATATTGGCACAGCGGGCCCCTCGACTCCCGTTACTACTCCCTCGCTGTCTACGCGAAGGATGGCAACGTCTTCGTGGATCTCTTCTAGAACCCAAATCAAGCCGCCTTTCTTCTCCTTGACCCACAGACTGGCAGATCCGGTGTGGCCGTTCCGCTTCTGGATAGGAACGACGTCTCCACAAAGTAGAACGCCTCTGGACTTGTTGTTCGCGTGGTTGAGCCCAATCTTGCCTGCCTGCTTCCGAGCAGCAGCGACGGATGATCCGGCACCATCATCTGTCTGAGTCCTTCGGCTTTCCTTGACCTGACGCGATGACGGTTTGTTCAGAAGTGCCGCTGTAATGCCACCTCTCCCCAGTAAAAATGACGTAGTTGACCTCGGGCTCTCTTGCTGATTATTGGCATTAGAAGCCTGTCTGCTCTTGTGCTCTGCTTCCGATCCGGGCTGCGCCAGTTTCTCCTCTAGCCACGCCCTGCGCTCCTCTCGGACCACCTCCATAATACCCATCTTCCTGACCTCTGCATTCGTGACCCCAAAAACAAGGCAGGCGAGATCGTTCGCAGCCAGGATCGTCCATGGCGCCTGAGACTGCGTGGTAAATATGGCTTGAGCCGCTGGCGCCCATCGGTTTGAATGACCATGGACAGCGCCGCCGTGGGATTCACTTAATCCATACGTCGGCGAAGTCCCGTAATGAGACCGCTGTTGTGCATCGAGATAAGGTGAAATCAACGGCGACTGCTGGGGAGCATTAAACGCGCCCTGAGGTAGAGGTGGTGAGAGCATCCTCCCATTGCCATATTTATCGTTCGCTATATACGGCTGCTGAACCATGGCATCAACCACAGTACTCCGCAACCTCGACGGAGTTGTATCGGTGAACGATCGTAGGTAACCAGGTCTAACAGGTGCTGGCGCGGTGAAGACATCGGTCGAAAAGCTTTCGCCAGTAGTCGTCCTCGACAACACGTCCGAATATCCCTCCGACGGCGCCACATCGCTGACCTCCTGCGACCTCCTCGAGTGTGTTGGCGACAAGGGAGCCATCTCATCTGGACTCTCGGAGCGTCCACCATAGCTCTTTTCGAACACATTGTCGCTATCGAACTGAGGTGGGGGACTTGCCACCAGCCCGCCCGTGAAACCAAACCCATTCACTTCTCCCGCCCCGTCTGACCTCCCTACCTTCGCCCTTGCTTCCGAGTCTAACCCACCCTGCGCGTCCTGGTCCTCCAGGGTGCGCGGTGGTATGCTGGCAAGCGAAACTTGAGAGCCTCCATGTCGACTTATAGATTTCGTCATAAACTCTATCGATCTCTTCAACACATTCTGGCGGTTGTGCATAAAATCTTCGGCCGACTGGTGGGCGAAGGAAAATGAGTGTAGCGACTCTGAAGGGAATCTCGTGAGATCTTCCGTGAAGTTCATTGTTGGCGAAGACGGAGCAGTGGACAGGGCACCATACGAGCTCTTTCGAGACTCCGAGTGCGACGTAGTGATGATCGGTGCAGTCCGTGGCCCCACCGAGGGAGCGCGAGAGGAGCTCCCAGAGGATATAGTTGCAACTCGCGAAGGCGGCTGCTGGCGAATTCGTCTTAGGCCCGAGGCACCAAGGCCGTGCTCATGATCTGTCATGACGGAAGACCTGGATTTAAAACCGTCAATTACCATAATTCGTGCAGTTTGTGACCCACTGTGCCAGTGATGGATATAAAGCATCAACCCCACCACTACCGCGTCTAAGTCCATGGCCGAGTTAAAGCTCACCTGGAAAGGGTATCGTAATCGTGGGCCCCACCATCGAAGGAGAAGCGTATCCTGCCCTTGTCCTTGTTCGTCGAGCCAGAACCCTGGGCGAGGAGGTTGCTGGTGCTGCGGTTCTTCGGTATTGTGAGGCTACTCGTATGCGTGAGAGTATTCGTATCGCGGTCTGCGTTCTCGGGGGTGTTGCCTCGTCTCCCTCGCTCTGGGGATCGTGGATATACGTCGTCGCCTAGGAGAATTAGTTAGTTAGCCGGGGTGTTGAGATGCGGGGAGAAGCTGTCCCGTGTCTCTGCTCTGGTGCATGAGCAGGAGACATCCGCAGCTTGAGATCGCCCGACCTGACCAAGAAAGCACCCGGGATGTCGCGAACATACCATCGTGTTTCGGCGCGTTTGACCCCAGCATAACTGCTCGGTCTGCGTGGGGGCGCAAAGCAAACAGACTGCAACCGGGTTCGGCGATCGCAGATTCCGACGCGGTGCTGCTGCAGGGTGGCTAATGGTGTATGCTGCTTTGATATGCTCCCTCGGGGAGGCCGCCCGGTAGAGATGAGCTCGGAGGCGGGGGGGGGGAGGACGTGCGTGCAGGGCAGCGTCAGCGGCGGCGGTTGAAGCTTGTATTGCGTCACTGTCTTGGGGTAGATAGTGAGGCGCTGTCAGGGCCAGCGGGGGATCGACCGGGGGGGCTTTGACCGGGAGGGCGGCACCGTTTTGTGTCAACGTCGATCGAGGAAGTAGATTTTGTTTACGTCTGCGCCGGCGAGCAGCGTTGGAGAGAGAGGGCGGGGAGGGGAGTGGTGGTTGTTGGCCGCTGTCGAAGCAATTCCAAATACGCTTAGCTCTCCCACCGAAAAAGGACGGCGAGTTTCACGATGATTTTGAGACAAGTGTAGATTGGCCTGTTGGAGAGATTCCAACAAAGGAGATGGGCAGTTGGGGAAAGTAAAATTAGAGAAAGTGAGCCCGGGGATGGGGACTTTTGCTTCTTCCTTTTTTTTCGCCCTCAGCGACTCGGACTAGGATTGTTTGTTGGGGAAGGGGACGGGATCTACGAGTAAAAGTTGAAAAAATGAGTTTGGGTGCAGCATAGCTATGGAGCATGTCTGGCGTACTACGGAGGGCGATTTCGCAGCGTACGCAGACACGGGCGCGGCCCTGCCGTTGGCCGGCGAGTGGCAAGCGGCGGGGTGGGGGAGCAGCGCGGCGAAGGTTAAACAGAGGTGGGGTGTCATATTTATTATATATTTTTTGTTGTTTTGGGTTATTCTTGATTATTTGTAAATGATGATTTGTTATTCGTGGTTTTATTTTCTAGGCGTGCTGTGATGGTATTGTGATAATGTTGTATTATATTTTATATTTTATTTATGGCATAATATTATTTTGGGTGGCTTTTTATTGTAGAGAACAACAGCTGATGATTGGCATACCCCATTCCTCGCCTGCAGTGACAGTCGTTGGTGTCCTCTCGAGTCGCCTCTCTCTCTTCCTATTCGCGAGAGTCAAGCTGCAGACTAAACAGACAGACAAAGGAAGCAAGTTTCAAGTGCATCATATGGCATTGTTTGTGATGTGATGAATCTAGTCATGTGGGTAGTTTTGTATGTGTGTATGTATGTTTGCATGTATGTGTGGTGTAGAGTGGGTGTATGGGAAGTGTACTACTGTGTGTGTCTCTACTATGTGTGTGCCGTGTCTAATCTAATACTATAGGAAGTGTTTTGTGTGTGTGGAGAGGAGAGAGAAGAGCGGTAGGGAGAGTCGTTGAGTAGGAGGAGTAGGAGGAGTAGGAGGAGTAGGAGTAGATTTACTAAGAAGGAGTAGAATATCAATCATGTATAAGTATCATATCGTAGCAAAATGTGAGTAAGGGTACCTCGACTCTTTTATTGTGTGTGTATTTTCCAGTTAGTGTGTTAGTGTGTTAGTGTGCTAGTGGAGTACTCCACTAGTTGTAAAAGTTTATCCGTTGTTCCGGGAGGATGATCCGGCCGGCAGTACTAAAAGTGTTAATACTAAAAGTGTACTAAAATACCACGACTGCAAAGAGTATAGTACTGAAATATACGATGGGACTCGTATCGCGATAAGAAATACAGCAAGGAATAGTAAGAATAGCAAGAATAGCAAGGTACCCCACACTCTTACCACTACTACCCTACTAACTACCACTACTACCGCTTATCCATCTCTTATCCACTCCCACCAACCCCTCCATCCCCCTCCCTCCCTCTATCCAACTACACCCAACTACATCCACTCCTTCCACCATCTACACCCACTCCTCCCTCCTTCCCCCCTCTAGTCGTCCACTCCTTAGCCTCTCACGGCTCTTTCCTCGTCTTACAATGGAACCACCGAACCACTGAACCACTGAACCATAGAAACAAAAACTTCCCCATACTCTACCAAACTCAACCATACTATTACTGTACCAGACTCTACCATACAAACTCATACGAATCCCATACGACGCCCCTACACAGCCTTCCTCGCACTATCCCACCGCTTCCCGCCCATTTCAAACACACTACCTACTACCTACCACCCAATAATCACTCGACAACCATCTCAACCACCCACTCACACTCGCTCACACACTCGCTCAATACACGCCATTCTCCCGCCATTCTCCCGCCATCTTCCGTTATTTACACTCCCCTGTGTCCATCTACCTCCCTCTCCCCCAACACCACTACCATCTGTCTTGTACCCCATACACACATACACCCTTGACCGAGACATTCTATCCACACCCCTCTCTCCTCGTGCCTCTCGTACCACACTTCTCGTCCATGTGGGTGTGGATAATAAATAGATGGCCCCATAGAAGGATTTCTGTATCGGCCTTCTTTGTCCCTCCACCCTCCACATCGAACAATAACTACGAATAGTAGCACCACTGTACCTTCTTCCTCTCCCAACCTCCCACCCTCCTCCCAGCCAATCTACCTTCTTCTACCTCTCTTCTACCTTTCTTCTACTCGCTGTGCGAAACACACAAATATATTCCCGCTTGACTTGACACTTGACTCTCCAATTCTACGCCTTCCATCATTTGCTGGAAGATCGACGTCTTTTGCCCTCATCCCTCCCCTCTCCTCCTTTGTCCAGACGACCTGCCCAGACGACCAGAGTCCCCCATCCGTTGGTTCCCATTAGCCCTCCCGCATCCGCATCGGACTACACCAGAGACATCCCGCAGACCACACGAGCAAACCCTTTCAACACGTCGCCGGATCCCGACTTTCACCTGCCTTCACTTCTCACTCGAAACATTCATTTGCCTTCGTTTTGTTCTACGGCCGCTCAGCCGCAAGTTCCACTTTCTTCTCTTCTTATCATAAACTCGTCGACCGAGTCGGCGATGTCTGCTTGATCAGACGGCCTTTTTTTTTGTTTCCGAATACGCCGCAACGCGAGATACATCATTTGTCGTACAATAGCGTTGTATATTTCAATCCTCATTAGCACCAGCGTCTGTGATTTTATAGACGCTTCACCACACCACCCACAATGGATACCTTCGAACCACTCGACACCATCGACTCCATAATCCCCTCACAAGTTGAGGTGGAGCCAATCGAACCACCCCCAAAACTCAAGGGGAGGCAGCGCTTCCTCCACAGCCTACAACGAATATCATCCTCGACCTCGCTCAAGGGACTCAGCAGGAAAAGAGCCATAAGCAATCCATACTCGAGCACAAGCAGCAGGGGGTCGGCAATCAGTTTCTCAAACATACAATCGAGTCAGGCTGGCAGCAGCTCGAGTTTTTCGAGGCTGGTTACGGGACATCAGGCCAGTACTCCCACATCGAGTGGGAGTACTCCACCTACGTCTATAAATGGGGTGTCGAACCTCTCAAGTCGACCATGGATGGCCAATTTAAACGATGGAGTGCCAGGAAGTTCTCAAACCTCACACCCCGGGATCCAGAGAGTGGATTCTGATATCCCCGAGGTTGCAGAAGGGTACTTTGCCAACCAGGCAAAGTACCCTTCTGCATTATCGGCTGTAAAGCCTAGCACGCCCGATCCGAATTTTGATTTCTGGGGAAACATGCCAGAGGAGCTGAGATTGTCGGTTTTGAGCCATCTAAAGCCCAAGGAGCTGGTTCGGGCGTCCATCGTTAGCCGTCTCTTCTACTCGATGTGCTTTGACGGTCAGTTATGGACCTGCTTCGATGCCTCCGAGTTCTACACTGCCATCCCCGCCGAATCACTAGCCAAGATCGTCCAAGCAGCCGGTCCCTTCGTCAAAGACCTCAACCTCCGTGGTTGCGTCCAGGTTGAGCACTATAACCGCGCCGATGTGGTCGTGAAATCCTGCAACAACCTGATAAATGCTACCCTCGAAGGCTGCCGCAACTTCCAGCGCGCAACCCTACACGTCCTCCTCTCCAGCAATCAGCGCCTCGCCCATCTGAACCTCACGGACCTCGCAGCCGTCAACAACGGCTCCTGCAAGATCATCTCCAAGTCTTGCCCCCAGCTTGAATCCTTCAACGTCTCGTGGTGCAGCCACATGGACTCGCGAGGACTCAAGCTCGTTATTGCCGGATGTCCTAAACTGCGAGATCTTCGCTGCGGTGAAGTGCGCGGTTTCAGCGGGCCTGCGGGCATCGAAGTCGCAACCGCGCTCTACAAAACGAATAACCTCGAGCGCCTCGTCCTGAGCGGCTGCTCAGACATCACAGATGAAACACTGCAGATCATGATCCACGGCTCTACCGACCCAGAGACAGACATCCTCACCAACCTCCCCCTTGCCCCTCCACGAAAGCTGCGGCACCTCGACCTAAGCCGCTGCAGCCGCCTAACCGACACCGGCATCGAATCCCTCGCCCACTCCGTCCCCTACCTCCAAGGCCTGCAACTCTCAAGCTGCGCCCTCCTAACAGACTTCTCCCTCTCCGCCCTCGTCGCCACAACACCCTACCTCACGCACCTCGACCTCGAAGAAGTCAGCAACCTCACCAACACCTTCCTCTCCACCCACCTCTCCAAATCCCCCTGCGCCGCCCGCCTCTCCCACCTCACCCTCTCCTACTGCGAGAACATCAGCGACGACGGCGTCCTCCCGCTCCTCAAGAGCGCGACGGGCCTACACACCCTAGACATGGACAACACCGCCATCACGGACCTCGCCCTCGCCCAAGCCGCCCTCATGGTGCGCACCCGCGCCACCGCGCTCCCGCTCCCCTTCCCCACCTTCCCGGTCGCCCGCGCCGTCCCCACGCTGCACCTCGTCATCTTCGACTGTCCGCACATAACGTGGACGGGGATCCGGGAGGTCCTGAGCCGCAACGCGGAGATGCTGGCTCTGCCGCCCGGAAGGAGGGAGGTGGTCAGCCTGAAGTGCTTTTATGGGTGGCAGATGATGGTTGATGAGCACCTGAGCCGCGTGTTGGGGGGGGAGAGGGAGGGCGCGGGACGCTTGGAGAGGAAGTGGGCGGAGCATATGGTTGCGAGTGAGGAGGCGGGGGGGGGAAGGAGGAGGAGGCGGAGGGCGAGGGAGGCGAGGAGGGGGTATGTGGATGAGGAGGGGGGGGTGGTGGGGAGGAGGAGGGCGAGGAGTGGGGGGTGTGAGGTTATGTGAATGGTTGATTGAGTAGGTGGAAGTGGGGGGGTGATCATGAGATGATGGGGGAAGGGAGGGACGGCATTTTATTTGTCTGGAGTTTTTTTTCAGGGGGGCTCACTCTGTCTTGCGATGCGTTTTTGATGCATTAGACTCGGTGGTGTGGCTTTGCTTGGGAGTCTTGCCGTTTTTTTCTGGGCGGAGGGGGAAGGCTGGCTGGACTGGACTGGTCTATGGACGGGTTTTTCTATGGATGGGTATGGATTGGACTGCGGATATGGATATGGATGAGTATGACTATATGACCGGCCTACCCGCCCGCGATAACCTGTGTGGGTTGGGTGGGTCTATGTAGAATATCAGTACCAACTTAGCTACGATAGAGATGAGGGAATTTATATTTACCATCACCAAGGGAGAACCCATACCGCGAAAAGAACGGAAATGGGGTACTTTAACTTAACCTCATTACTATCACGGTCCTAAACTTACCCCCCTAGGACACCGTGGGATACGAAACTGAAGAGGACATAGAGTCATATGGACTCATGGGAGGAACGCTTTCGATGGACACATATTATGCTAGGCTTTATACCTGCCAAATCTACAACCCCTATGGCTACTCCAATTCCTGTGGCTACGCGAGCTTGATGGTGGGGTGGGTTTTGGGGGTTGTGGATGGTGATGGGCGTGGTGGCGGTGGTGAGAGGAGCACGACGGTGGGAGGATCGACGGCGGTGAGAAGACACTGAGGACAACAACCCAGCTCCGTAATATCATCATACCACGAAATATCTCTCGTCTCACGAGTCAATCCCAATCCCCTCCGCATGTGTTTCTTTTGTCTAGACTCTGGTGGGAGGAAAGTTGGAGTGTGAGAATGTGGGGAGTGGGTGGCTTTAAATAGCATCCGCCGTATCCCCGTATCCCAACATCCTGTTCCTTCACCCCACTATGAAGCACCGGGAGGTCGGGCTTCGACGCACCACATATCTTTGACGCCGGGGAGGGGGGTTAGATGGGTGGGGGTATTTAGGATCCGCTATCGCATTTCTAAACTTACCCTTCATTCACACCGAATTGATGCCCAACTTTACATGGGTGGTGACTGGAGAGTTGTGTAGCTCGGGGTTTCGTAAGGTAGGGTTTGGTGCGGGGAGGGCGGGATGGGTGGTGGCTGCGAGAGGTGGAAGAGAGCAGTGGCAAGGAGGTGTGGCGACGGTGAGAAAAGCAATCACGAGGGGAGACGACGGCGAGAAACTCCCAACGACAGCAGCAACGAAAAGTTCTAAAGGCGGGGGCGGCGCGGCTTCATCTGGCCTCTTATTGACATGAATATTGGATATAGACAACATGTCTTCCTTGCATTATCTGTCTTTACTCTTTCCATGGTAGTATGTCGGGGTGTGGAAGAGCTGGGGTAGGAATATATATGGGGTGTCTGGCTGCTGGGGAGAGGGGGATGGGCGAGGGCTGGGGATGTGGGATGAGTGGATGTGGGTGGGAGTATGTATGCTTTGATTTGGTGAGCTCTATTTTGGGGGAGGGGGGGTGGAGGTCGGGGGAGGGAGATTGTGTGGGGATGCGGTGAGAGGATGGTGGTGAGAGGGTGACGATGAGAGGGGTTGGTGACAGGAATGAGGACGACAAAAACAGATGGTAACGACGGCGAGAATAACGCAGTTCCATCCAAGACCCCGCTGAGACTATGGGAATACAACGATGGTTCTATTGCCTCATCGACTCGGTTGTGCGAACACACGCCATATCGTTGACGGGGTTAGCAACTGATGCTGTGAGGAGAAGCAGAGAAACTGGGATTGGAAGGAGGGATTTTATAAGAGCGGATTTTTGGTTTTGGAAAGCTGGATCACGAGGAAAGGTTAGGATAATCGCAAACGTATCCTTATCCCGGTTCCCTGTCCCTTCCCCGAGGTTGTTAGAATGCTATGTAATGATTCCCTTCATATTTCAGAAGATTGTCAAGGTATAGATGAGATTCATCCACTATGTGGCAAACTTCTACCGCATGTAGTGAATGTGATCAACACAAAGAAAGTCTCGGTGTATAGCCTGCTCAAATGTTGTTTGGGCTCAATCCAGGGTTTATCCCTGTTGATTTGATGTGGATGAAGAGGATTGTTGTGAGAGTGAGGATGACGGTGAGAGGATAACGACGGTGAGAAGGAGGACGACAACGAAATCAGAAAAGATGACAAAAATAACACTGGCTAAAATATCAGGGTGCTTGCGGCGGAAATCGTCTGTGAATATGGCAGACCGACCCTTAGCTACCCATTTCTTATACTAGGAATTACTGACAGTACGACGAAAAACGAGAGAGCACCGACAATAAGAGCAATATACCTCCATCCAACTCTCTCTGCCTCCATTTCCCACATCCCACAGACCACTGCCCCTATCTTCTGCGCCACGACGTCAAACTCCAGCGCACCACCTATCTCCAATACAAAGGGAGAGAGCTTGGAAAGTGTATTTAGTGTGCTATTGCTGCCTAGTTTTATCATCTTGTGAAATATAAGTCAAGGACAATATACACAGGCTGTTATATGGGGGGAGGTGCGAGTGAATGATTGCGGGAGGAGGGTCGGGTAGGGGGTGAAAAGGAGAGGATGAAAGCGAGGAGTGCGACAAAGGAAGACACAAGGAGCTCTATCCAAGTCCCCATCTCGGCGGTGAAAGAATCAACAAAGCCGAATTGCGTACTGCCAGTGCCAGCTAGTCTGTGAGTCCCACTTGTATCGCATAATTATCGAAGATTCGAACATCAAACAACAAACCCAGGCTTCGATATTCCAGTTCTATCATCTCTAGTAATTGAAGTCGAAACCCCCCAAATGTAAACCCACAACACGACAGGATGGGAAGAGGATGAGACAGAATATAGCGAGAAAAGTAGCGAAGGATTGCACAATCTCTCTCGATATAAACCCCATCGATTGACGAGATTAAGTCGTTTACAACTTAGGAGCAAGACATGTAAACGACGGTCAACACTGTGTGCGGGGAGAGGAGGAGGGTATGCAGGAAGGAAGATGGAGGGGGGTGGGCGTGAGAGGATGGGGATGAGCGGATGGATGGGAGAGGATAGTGACGACAAATGGCAACGACAGCAAGAATTACGACGGTGACGAGAAGACACTGAGAATGAGAAAAATATGTCTCCACCCAATCCTCCCTCGTTCGTCGGTAAAAGTATCGAGAAGCCGTCTTGCGTACTGCTAGCGCTCGATAGCCTCCTGGAACTTGCCCTTCATTGTTGAATATTTGCAGAAGAGGGTGTCGCTGGTCCCATTGAGCCCAAGTGAACATGGGGGGGCGACTGTTGTTGTGAGGGCCGTGGCTTCTTGATCGGCGACCCTTTGACACTGCACTACCCATATCCATTTGAGAGAGCTTGAGCTTTCTAGTTGTGATGGAGGTATTAATATAGGGTGTTGGTTACAGGTATGGCGAACAACCACGCCGCAACTTTCTAGACCTTATATAGTGGAAGATACTCGATCTTTACGCCCGACATATGCATCCTGAGATTCTCCAAAGCATAGTATTCCCATCACTGCCAAATTCCATCGGAGGCAGAAACCATGAAATCAAGGCGGATATACGAGTGTATATGGATTGCACGGTTGTTGTAGTAAAGGGAGGATGTGGATGGAAGGAGGCGGAGGGGAGTGGGCGGACGACATTGAGAGGGCAACGACAACAGGAAGACAACAACGGCGAGAAGCGCGACAGTGAGAGGATAACGGCGGTAAAAACAGCGTAGCCCGCCCCCATTTGTTATCACCGGACCACCAGCATAACAAGAACTCAACTCCCAGGGCGCATGCGTACTTCGGAGTTAGTATCGCTTGTTGTCTGGTTCGTATGCGTGAACCACACCGAAAATCTCATTCTTAATTGAATCAAAACCTATAGTCTCAAACACCAATTATATATAATACTAACCGTAACCCATCACCCCCCACGACTGTTATCACCCAGTACCCCATCCCCCATTACTCCCCCTTCTCCTTCCCCTCCCCCTCCTTCCCCAACCCCTCAATCCTCATCTCATCCTCCACCGCGCCCTCAATCCCCACACTCACCGCCACCATGATAGCCGGTTCCGTCCTCGACGTATTCCGCCACCAATGTTTTGTCGCTCTCTGCACCGCACTATCCCCCTTTTTAAGGATCCTCGTCTCACCACTCTCCAACCCAAGCTCCATGGCCCCATCGAGGATGAAGATGTAGTCCAGCGTAGAGGTGGTATGCGTGGCGCCCTTCGTCTGCTCGGGGTTGGGCGAGAACTATTTGTCGTTAGCCCATCTCTGCGCGATGGACAGGAATGGGGAAGGAGGATGGGACGAACGTGCACAAGACACCCCCCGGTGCCCCCCGCCGTGGGGAAATGCACCCGCGGCTCCGCCGCCATACTCTCATAATTCTTCAGATCCGCATCATCCTTGATTGGGGGCCCGCCCGCTGGGGAGGCGGTTGTGGAGTAGATGTAATGGACGCGAAAGGAGGGGAGGGGATCAATAAAGGGGGGAGGGTTGGGGGAGGAGTGGAATGTGGATTTACCCGTAACGGGATCGGTGGTGGTGATGTGGTTTGTGGGGGCGGGGTAGAGGTTTGCCATTTTCTGTGGGTTTGGGATGGGTGAGAGCTGGATGGAGTGGCTGGTGGTGATGGGAAGGTGAGATGGTGAGATGGTGATAATGACGAGGTGAGGGGGGGAAGGATGGCGGGGTAATATAGTGTTCAGCTCGGGAATATTTATCCTGGCGATCGGCTTGGGAACGGTGGTTGCCTTCCTCCGTCCGTTCATGCAGCACTGAGCGTAGGACCCTGCTTTTTACTCGCTGATGTTTGCGATGGGATCGTAGTACACGTGGATACATGAAAGTACCATGCGAGATGCAGCAGCTCAGCTTACCCTCGTGAGTACCCAAACGTGGCACTCGTAATCGTGCAGAGTGCTCATGGTTCACAAACTTGGCAGGTCAAAGGAAGATACATGGGTTTGTGAGTTTTTTTATATTGTTTGCACCATTGAGGCGGATGATCGTTGATATCTCTAGGGAGCATATATAGAGAATTTACATAACGCGATGTGGTTATTACACATACAACCCGAACCGGGTTTAAAATATCATCCCACTTAGTATGCTGAGCGAGTTCGCATATCCTGAAAATCTTTATTAGTATTTGTTATTACAACCAAGTGAGAGTTCAGGGATGACTTACAGAAATCTTCCTCTCGATCTCGCGCACGCTCCTATCCAACTCTCCAGCAATCATCATCTTCTTATCCGTAGGCAGTAGCGTGTACCGCTCACACAGATCGCCATCGATGACACCCTTGACCGGGACATAATAACTCCGGTAGATGAGGTGGTCCCTGCCCGCAAGCGGCGCATCCTCGGTGCGCAGGTGCTGCTCAAGTGTCTGGAAGAAATCAACGTCCTCGCGGCTGACGAACGGGATCAGGATGGCAATAGTGCCCTGCAGCCCGCTCCAGAGAAGACAGTCGCGCCCACCGGCTACGAGGTTCGTCTTTTGGATGCTGGTCGGGATATCATTCGCAAAGTTGTGTGCCATCAGGGCGACGCGGTGGGGCGCTCCCTGGAGGTACTGACGCTCGTGGACCAGGTGGGCACCGGAACCCTCTTCGTCTGCTTCCTCGCTCGCCTTGGTTGGGCAGCGCAGGAGCCAGAGGTTACCAAACTTGTCACCGCCGGCTACGGTCTCGTAGTCGACCATCGTCGTGCAGGTTGTCCAGCGCGCAATAGTGTCATCCGCGAAGGGAATGAGCTTGTTCTCTTGGAATTTGTAAACGACGAAAGTAATGCTCTCCTGGACATCACTGACGATAATGCGGCTACCTTGGGTTTGGAGGCCAACAATTAAAGACGCAGCGATCTCAGCCTGTGCTTTGCGCAGAAGTTGACGCATTCCCAAGTCGTATATCCGCAGTTCTCTCCCAATGCCAACGAGAAGTCTTCCTTGGAACCCAAGAAGTGCAAGCGGAGGCTCTTCGACCTTGGTTTTATGGATAAACTCAATTTCCTTCCCATCCTCGTGGAAACGATACACATGGATAAAACCAGCCGATGATGAGCGGGGGCTCGCCACCATATCCTTCCCCGTACCAACAACCAAGAATACTTCATCTTCTTGGCTTGCAAAAGACACGGTTGCCATGCTGACAGCTGCCTCGTTATCCTCGAGGTCGATTTGCTGTAGGACTTTCTTTTCTGTGATAGGGTCCACGATTTGAATGCAGGATGCCCAATGGCCTCTGCCACGAGGATATCCGAATTCTTCGGCAGGCAGAACCGTAGAGTCGCCATTCACGACTGAAGGATCTTCTAACAGCTTCTGCTTCGTACTTTGGGAGAGAATATTATTATCGGACTGGATGACGTAAAAGTATGGGTGTTCAGGATGCTTGACAAATCGGCGTGGGGTATAAGACAGTGGGATTGACTGTTGAAGGAGGTTTTCTGTGAGTTTTTCGATTGAGAAGATCCTGAAATATAACAATTAGCTTCTTTCAAAACGTTTATAAGTTATCATGAAATATAATTCATAGTATAGTACTCAGAAGGAACAATTGGATTTTAATAATTAATCCTCATAGTCACGAGGGACGTAAGGTTTTAACGATAAGAAAATCATCATAGTACTGGAAAGGGGAAAGAGGAAGGAGAGAACTGCGTACCGTAAATTTTGCCCTTGGATTCCAACCATTCCCTCAGGGCACTGCTCGCTGCTGAAATTCCAGCCCCACTCAAGTCCGACGTAGTCGAGAGGCGTTAACATGAAGCCCTTCGTGACCGGGTCGGAATATCCAAGCCATGGCCTAGAGCTTAAGGCAAGTACTGCTGTTTGGCCTTGGACAGAGACTCTGAACAGCTTGGCAGGCTTCGGTCCTAAGAATCGTGTCCTAGTATCGGACAGTTCACCAGTGACCTCGTCCAGAACAGTTCTCAGATAAACTCCTGAGTACAGTCCGATGTGAAGGTAAAGTGTGGATCCGCCAGATGAAGAGTCTGTCATTGCCATGATTGATAGCGACGAAGGAGCCGACGTCAAGGCCTGGACGGACTTGTTTTCAAGAGTGGAATCGGGATCGAGGCTGAGAATTCGGACTGTTGAATCATCGCATCCGACTGCAAGGAAGTTACTCCTCACACGTCCTTCCGGGACTTCCCCGAGACTTAAGCACGTCACTGTACCGCTCATCTCACGTTTCTCATCGTACTCTGCCAAACTTCCATCCGAGTCCATTTCAAAGTAGACGATTTCTCCGGAGCTCAGAGCCACGGCAACTTGCTGTGCATTCGTAGTGGCTGCAACGATCGAGCGGTGCTGTGGTGCAGCCCACTCATTGACACGACGATCTGCACGGATATGCCTGATGCCTTTGGGGTGCACCTGAATCAACCCATCTTCGCCGAGCTGCTGAACAGCCAATGTTGTGGCCGAAGAAAGGAACCCAGTATCCGTAACTTCTTCAACGGTTTCACCAATGCTAAGCACGAGTGTGCCGTTGGAGAATGCCAGGATGATATAGGCGTCATACTCATCACCCCGAGTAAGTTTTGTGGTCCAGACCGCAGATGGCACACCGGGGAGTTCGGATTCCACGATCTCGTTGACTTCCAATCCATGTTTCAGGGTACGGAAAGTGCTACGAGCCCCTGTGCCACAGATGGAATATATTTGAGGAGCATCTTCTTCTGTCAGGTTTGCAACCTTGCAGTCCATGAGAGGATTCATGGAATCGATGCTTTCCACCAGATTCAGATTTTCAGCTGGGCGAGGGTGAAAATAGACGGGCGTGTATGGCTCCGCCGGATCCGTTGGGAAGTTGTCGCTGATATATTCAGTCTCATCATCATCATCACCCAACTTCTCGAATTGGTAGAATTGATGATTTCCAAACTCGCTCGCAACAAACAGAAATCCACTCTTCAGAATGCAGAGGCTCGTTGCGATTGGAACAGTGTCGAAGTATTTAATCTTCAAGCGCCTGACCTCGCCGGTTGGTTGTCCATTGTCATCCTCGATCATTTCAATGGTGATTTTGAAGAGATCTCCATCATCAGACTGAAGGAGGAAGAAGAAAGCCCCAGCAGCACCTCTCATTTTGTGCATTACACCGGCGACAATCGACCTCTTCCGCTGCGGATCCTCCGTCGCACCTCTCCGCCTGGGAATAGCCACACGGAAAGCCTCTTGATTAGAATGGCGATATGTGATGTTGTCTTCACCACAAACCAAAACCCCGCTTGGTCCGTCGGTCCCACCTGGAACTTGAAACAATATGCTCGCCGTTCGGTCGACGGGATCTGACCACTTGCGAACAACATGGTTCAGACCAAGGTCAAGCTCGTAGTAGACTAAGGTCTTCTCAATCTCCTCGAACGCCTGTCCCGTAGGGTCTTGGTCTGAGTCGCCATAGTCGACTTCTAGAGCAGCGAAAACTGGATTTGCATATCCGACATCCAACGCCACCAGAGCAAAAACTAAGGTCTGGGCTTTATGAGCCTCGAGCGGTGACGAAATCGTCAGCTCGGCCTGTGAATTGCGGTTCAAGACATAGACAAGTTTGTTCTTCTCGACAGACGCGATGAGACACGCTCTGCCCTTTGGATCGACCGCGAGGTATTGTCCGGGAATTACTCGTCGTACACCAGACTTTCCAAATGTTTCGAGATGAAGTCGGTTAAATCTGTTCTGTGCAGGAACAAATTCAACAATGGTGATGCGGCCAGAGTCGGATCCAATGATTATATAGTCTTTCAGAAATTAGCAAAGAAATCCTTGAAGAAAATTGTGCTAGCTCCATGCACCAGGAGAAGCAGTGGGGCCACTCCAGATTTTGGACTGCCCAACACGCTTCCACGAATCACTAAATGAAGCTTTCATTTGGAGGTGTTTGTTTGACTTACCCTTGTTGCTGCCAGCTAATCTGAAGGCTGCCAATGTCCTGATGATGCCAAACACATCGTGTGTTAAGGCCGTGACAATCTTCCCTTGTGATGGATCGGGTCTATGAAGAGTAAGGCGAGATCCTGATGCAGTTACAATTTGCTGCTCTTTCGTACCAGCGAATTGACCCAAAATAGCCTGTGTGACCGCCGTTGGAGGTTGTATCGTCAAAGAGTACATGAACATGGACGAGGTGGTCGCCATATTGAATTGCGGTTTGCGCAGCAGGCCGCTGCAGCTTTATAGGTGGTCGTGTATCAGCTCCACAGGTTGGTGGATGGAGTCTTCATTATGGTCGCTGGCAAAGCAGCTTGACGCACAATTGTAAATAGGTCGCGCGTTGAAAAGTTCCTCATAAACCGAGGGCCGTGCGTTGATTGGCTAGAATTATTCGTGGGCTAGTACACCCCATGGAGCTGATTGTATACCAAAAGTCGAAGTTTCACAACGCAGTGAATATATTTATTTGATATTGCATATAAGAACAATTACGCTATGCAGCTGCGCAATAAAGAACAAGGTGTGAAAAGGATTGTACGTGGTTCATCTAGCTATTGACCATAGGCGCGCCTCTTCACCGTCTGTTCATAAGCGCAGTAGTTTAAGCGCGTCTATATCTTTACATGGAGGCTGTGGTATGGCAAATTATAGAACGACCAAGAGTCTGAGCTTGACTTCGTGTGGTGAAGATTGATTTTATTGAATATACAGGCAGGCATTGGTCTACAAATAGCCGTCATATAAATACACCTACTTTACACTATCAATACCGACATCCCTCCTTCAGATCATGCCTCGGCGACGTCCTTCTGTGTCGTCTCATATCTAGAGGAATTAGCATTGGCTCGTAACTGTCAGGGATTGTAGTGCATACCTCTTGCCTCTGAAACCCCAGATTCCCCAGTTTCCACAGCTAATGTCTTGTGGATCAAGATCATTGATGTCCCATCTCAAACTTCTGAAGCGATTTTCTCCTGGCGTCATTAATAAATCGACTTCGCCGCCCACGGTTTTATTAACCCATTCGATATCACGATCCATATCAAATTGAGTATATCCAGTGACAAATATGGGCACCTTTGTCTCCAACAACAGCGGGATGGTCTGCTCCCATTCGTGAGTGCTTGCCGGGTGTCCCAATCCTGGGTGGAATAGCATAAAGCAATCAAAGTATGGATCGTATGGGTAGAATTGACCAGCCTCGTGTAGCGTGTGGTAATATTCAACAAATGTGCTGATCTTCAAAGAGTTGGTAATGCGGTCCTCAACAACAGCCCCGAATGGGTTGCTGGGGGTTCGGGGAGGCAAAGGAAATTCATTGTCTCTGTTGGCCATACTTTCAGGGCCGATAAAGACGAGATGAAAGGAGACTCTTGGGAACAAATGAGTCAGTTGAACCCAAACTTCTCTTGGCAGGGACGACTCGGCACGGGCACCCAGAATGAAGATTCTGACTGGAGGGGGAGCTGGACGCAACCCCTTAATATCGGCACCGCCTCCAGTACGAGCAGGATGCAAGGTATAGCGAAGAGCACTCAAGCTCTTCAAGCCCTCGTTCGTAAGACGCCCATCTCTCTTTAGCGAGTAAGGGCTCAGTTCGTGGAGAACGCTGCCAATTGTTGCTGGGTATGTCAATAGCCTCGTGGCCTGGCGTAAACTCCTCTCGTCATTGATTGCTGTGAACTCCCTAGAGTATAAAAAGGTATCCCAATTTGTCATATTCACTAGTGCTTCTTCGATTTGATCGCCTGGGTACTCAAATTCCGGGAAAAAGCGACCAGACCGGAGGTCATGGTCGTCTTCGTTTATCTCGCGAAGCGTGTCGCAAACCTCCAAATGCATCTCATAGTCCTCGGCCCAATGCTCCTCGCAGCAGGCAACCGGGATACCACAATCTGGACACTCGAAGTTGACATGCGCTGGTGGGGTAGTACCGATAGACTTTGGGGCACTCTGGGTGCCATTGGAATCCGGAACTGATCGCGTCTGTTGATGGGCATGATTTGGACACCACGCATTTTGTTTCATGAACGCAGCGCGGCGGCGGATTTCTGGAGAAGGCGACTCGGAAAATGGGTGAAAGAGGTTGTTTGGAAGCAACAATGGGCGGCCCTCGGTTTCCGGTGCAGGAGTGTATTCTAGGCCCGGTGGAGTCCGGACCTGTACAGGTTCACTCTTTGGTTTCTGTCCAGCGAAGTCGGTTATCGGCTGTAATCTCTTTCCGGATACCTTCTTCGACAAGCGTTGAGCTGAAGGTCGCTGTGGTGTCGAGTTATTGTACAATCCGGTTGAAATGGATCTCCGTCCTGCGCCGAGGGTTGCAGTCCGCCATAGCTTCAAGCTCGCCGTTGGAAGTCGGGGAGAGTTTGTGAGCGCTCCCAGGCATCTCTGGCAAGTATATGAAGCTGTAGCCATTGTTGGCTAATTCGGATTATTCGTCGAGCGGGCTGGAACTGAGCAAGCCTCAACTTGATACATCGATGCTGTCTGTTTAGCCCAATATTTTAAACGAGGCTCTGCCTTACCCATGCTCCTGTATTGTGACTAGCTCACCGCCTTCCACATTGGATATATCCGGATGCCCCTCCTCCCCTCCTCCCCTCCTTCACTTCATAGACAAAGAAAGCAGCAAAATGTTGGAGGTAATTTATGTGACAAGACATGGCGTAAGGACTCTCCTATTTGCTTCCACTTCAAATGCTAATTATGTTGTTACAGTTCCGCTCGAATTGGGTCGTCGACGCCGATACAGGCGTCTACACCGGGTCCATTCCTTCACCAACTGGAATCGCCAGCGACCCTGCGCTGGCAGGATATGGGGTCGCCCAAGCACGCGAACTTGCAGATCATCTTGTCACCGTGGATCCTCCTATAGATGTCTTTTACTCTTCCCCATTTTATCGTTGCATTCAAACCATATACCCGACAATTGAAAAGGCCGAGGCACTGAAGCCTTCAGTGCCGAAACGCACCGTTCGTGGGGATACAGGGGTGGGGGAGTGGTATGGCACAGCACGATTCGATCACCCTTCGCCAGCCACGCCGGAAGTATTAAACGGCCTGTTTCCTCTGTATGATACTCAATACAAGTCAACCATTGTTCCTAGTGTGAACGGAGAGACAATCGATGAGCTGCATGACCGGACCGCCTATGCTCTTCACAAAATTATTGAACAGAGTGATAAAGATGGAGTTAAAGCAATTCTAATCTGCAGCCATGCGGCGACTATTTTAGCCATTGGGCGAGCGCTGACAGGCCGAATGCCAGAGGATATTGCGGAGCAAGATTTCAACCCATTTACTTGCGGGTTGAGCAAGTTTGTGAGGAAGACAGATGCATCAGCAAGCGATGAGATTGATTTATGGGAAGGCCCAGGCGCACAGATACCGAAGGTCCCTTGGAGAAACGGAAATGGTGTTTCGGGCGGATGGACATGTGAATTAAATGGAGACTGCTCATTCTTAAGTGGCGGCGAGGAGCGCGGGTGGTAAGTTTAAATCCTATCTCTCTACACAGTAGTTCTAATGAGTGTTTAGGCGATTTTCGGGAGACGAATCATTTATGACAGCCACCACAAATGGTGCAACGCTTGATGCTGGAACTGGACTAGGTGTTGTTGTCGAAGGAAGTAAGAAACCCGAGCGTCAGTCATCGCCACCTGGAGGATCGAGGCTTTGAGCTCAATCATTTGAACCCACGCACCAAGTCATGTAATGCTCTAACAAGCTCATGATCAAGCAACACCATGGCTATTTTATAGTATCCTAGTGCTCTAAAGGGTTTCTCGGTAAAAATATTAGATACGATGACAGTAGAATGCTGTATGTTGCGGTTGCCTTGGAGAGATTTTCTAGATACGGATACAGTTGTTCTCGAAGGGCATTCTAGATCTATGCTCTACCCACTACACTACAGTTTAAAGCAATACCGCCTCTATATGTATATACACTATGGATACCGTAGATACTTCACACGCAGTCTAAAATCCAGCAGCCTCTGTTGCCTTTGGAAACGAAGGAGCGTCGAGGTTGCTCCTGCAATCCTGTTTCCAATGCTTCGGAGTGAACTTGTCGACAATGGCCTTGAACGCTGCCTGGTTTACTGGTTAGAAGGTCTACAAATAAGGCGATCAGAACTTACCAAAGTGCAGAAGCTCTCATCTCCGTCCAAATGGTTCCCAGGCAGTGCACAGCCAGGGATATACATAGGCTTATCGTTATACCTGACTCGAACGTAGTAGCCATCCAACTTATCTTTCTCGGTATCATTGAGCTCCTCGATCCTTTTCCTGGAGATTCCGGTCTGTACGCTGTTCTGGTTCGCCGCCGCCTTCGAAAACCACCCAAACCAGCTTTGTTTCTCTGGGTTTGGCGAGATTGGCTCTATGGTATTTGGCGTGAGCTGATCCTTTGATGGGACTGGGCGGTCTGGTTGATCTGCTCGCTTGAATAGCTCGAGAGCAACGTGGCTCGTATAAGGAGGCCATTTCTCGCCATCAAATGCACCTAAGCTCGTAAGAATAGCTGCAAGTGTAGTGTCATGGCAGCCGCTCAAGCCAAGTTTGATATCTTGCACGCCATCTGTTCCTTTGGTAATTAAGCTGCCGTTCCGCTCTACATGACCAACCATGCGTTGACAAATGTCCCCCATTAGCCCTCCAATCCCAAGAGCACGATATTCCTGGGACTCTTTGTATCCACTAAACCATTCTTCAACCCCGATTTTATCTATAATCTCTCTTCCCTTGTCGTCGTAGAACTCTTTCGGTAGTAGCGTCTCCGGGCCATGGGCAAGGGTTGAGTTTATGGTATCCATAATTCCGGACAGTCTCGGGCGTGAATCCACTGCTACACCTTTGCTTGGATCCGGCATCCACTTTCCAATCTTTTTCGTCAGGTATGCCATTTCAGTTGTATCATTCCAACGATCAGCTGTTCGTTGCGCGAAGGCCCGCGAGAGCATGGCAAATCGCCTGCAGTTTCCGTCGTTCGGAAAAAGTGTTTCATCTGACGGATTTCTCGTTATAATTGTCGGGGGAGGAAACGATGCGGAGCGTGTGTTTGATGGGTAAAACCCCCAGAACGCTTGTTGCATAGACTCCAAGGCACGAGGTATCGGAGTAGCGCGGAGATATATCATATCCCCATCACTTATAGTGGAGGGCATGAAGTTCAATTGGTCCACATACAGGTGTCGTAGGCGTTTTCCAAGAGCATGAGTTGTTCTCCTCCCAGTGTCGGTCAGCTCTCCCAGGTTGCAAATGGTATCAATTTCCCCGCCTGGCCCTGAAGCTATGACGGGGTTGTCCTCCGGCCCAAATGTCTCGAGGCGTCGCTTCCATTCCAAGGTTCCCCATTGGGAGCTTTGGCTATTCAATGTTGCATTCAGTAGCTGTCGCGCCACCGAACAATATGGCCAGAAAGGCGCAAGGCCAGCATTTTGGAAGCGGGCTGAGACTGGGCTTCGTTCGCCATGACGTAGTAGGACCTGGACCTGTTGAAGCTTCAGAGAGCTTGGGTAGAGCTTTGCAAGTTCCTCGTCCGAGTATGGTGCTCTGGGGCGTAGAGTTGTCATACTCTCATCCGGCACTTTTGAGTTGGATGGTGCTGATAGTTGCAATTGGACACCTCTTGAACCGCGCCGGGTGGTTACCAGCGGGGGTCGAGGCTGAGACCCACTTAACCACTTCGGTGTTTCGAGGTAGCCTTGCGACGGGAAACCCCGTTACCAGCCGTACCTGGGTCATTTCGAGGCACTCGAGTATTGAGCAATACAAAAGTTTGAAGATCATCTGCACGGTGCCATCCTCTGAGCAATATCCAGAAGCACATTGTTCATTCGCCGGATGAGATGAACGGAAGCCATATTTGCACAACATGCCGGCGTAAAATATCCGCAAAGGTATTTCACAAATATCCGTCAAGCCAATGGATCTCACGAGCAACTTTTATTTCACTCAGTACGCCCCAGACTCCGAAGCCCGCGCCTTCGGAACGGCCTCACCACAAGAATGAAGACTCAAACACCAACAATAGGCCGCGATGGTCTACCAAAGCGCCAAATGCTGAGGCCTCTCGGGCCAAGGCGCATGGAGATTTATTAGAGGAGCTTTTCGTGGATGGGTTGAATAGAACATCTGGAAACGGGGCCACGGCGACACTTAAACCCAACACTGCCAGCTTGGAACTATACGAACAAGTTGAGAAGTTAATGGAAATGCTCAACGATTCAAGCACGCCAATCCCAACTATGTGGGCTTTGTTCACGCAAATTTGCCCGAAGGCTCGTCCGAAGGGATCTCAAACTCCATATTCGTTACATTTTGCCGCCAAATCCCTTCTTCGCAAGCTCCTGGCTGCCCGACAACAACCTGATGTTGCTTCCGGGATGCCAGCTGTGGGTGAGATCGCTAGAACCTACGCATCCCTGGGCATACTAGAACCTAAAGTGTGGAAGCCTATGCTGGAAACATTCTTTACCAAAGAATCTGCTGAGAAACTCTATGTTGATGGGGACCGAATTGCCGACGACCTCCTCGAAACTTGGCGAATAATACTTTCCCTGGGTCATAACTCTAGCAAGGCACCTGGCTCATTTATTGATATTGAACCCAGAGCCAAGTGGAGCCCACCAGCACTTAATCCTACAAGGGTTAGAAGAGCTATGCTGGAGAGGGGAATAGAGCACTGTTTTGCTTTATTACTTCCAAAATCTCGCAATAAGCTCTTTCATGGCTTGCCCGCAAGTGCCATTATCACATTTGCAATGTTGACTGACAGTCGGTTGAACCACCCCATCCAAAGTGCGGCCAACCATCCGTTTATCAAAGCAATCGCAGATGTGATAGCAATGGCGCAAATCACGCCTGGAGAATTGGACCAATATTTTCGAATGCAAAACGTATCCCACGGTGTCGATCTTAATGACAGATGGCCACATATCATCGAGCAAGCCAGAAACATTGCCAATGCCCCTGCCCCTTCCGAGGAAATCCCTAGGGGTGGCACAGATAAGGCTTTTCGCCGACTCGTCACAAATAAAGAAACTCGCGTGTTTCGACTTCTACATCGTGCCTTAGCTGCAAGAGACCTTGATACTGCCGAGAGATTGTGGGCAGAGGTTCAATCATGGCCAATGGAAAATAATGGGAGCGAACAGCATAACATCATACCAGCTGCGCTGAAGTCATCTGCGCCATCTTCAGAGTTATGCAACCAGTTCATTGCTACCTTTATGGCGCTTCACAAAGAGAGAGCCGTTGATGTGTGGAATTTCATGATCCAGTCGGGTTTGCATCCTACGGTTTTAACATGGCATGCAATGCTTGAAGGATGCAAAACCTCGAGGGACTCACAGTCACTTTTAGCGATTTGGTCTAAATTGATCGAATCGGATACAGCTCCCGATGTTGAATGTTGGACTACCTTGATAAGTGGGCTTATGTACTGTGGAGACCTTGAGGGCGGCCTTCGTGCATTCGTTGAAATGCGCAAAGTTTGGGAAAGGGCGGCGAAGCTGCATATTGCTCAGTCTGGGAGTCCCATCGATATGAAAAGCCTTGGGGATGTTGATGGGGTTGTCAAACCTACAATAGCCATCATCAATGCTACAATTGCTGGATTGTTAAGGAAAAACAGAACTGATATTGCCAGCCAAGTCCTTGCTACAGGTGGAGAAATGGGGATCACACCCGACAACATTACCTACAATACCATGTTACGCTCGCTAGTACGGAATAAAGACGAGCGAGCTCTAACAAGTTTGCTAGAGCAAATGCAGAGGCAGGGGGTGCAAGGCGATGTGGCTACCTTCACTATCATCCTTGAGAACGCTCTTTCAGACGCCAAGAACCAGTCTCCTCAAGATCTTATCGAAATTATAAATAACCTCTTTACCCAAATGGACGCATCGGCAGTGAAGCCAAATCAGCAGACATATGCTGCAATTATCAACAGTATACTCAGGCGATCTTCTAACTTCGAATTTGTGGCTACTGTCAATTTCGTCATAGCACATATGTCGAAGAAAGGCCTGCAGCCGTCTGCGCACATCCATACCATGCTTGTTGACTTTTACTTCAAGCAGAGCGAGCCCAAGCTGGATTTGATTGGCCTACTCCTAGACCAGATGATAAAGGGGAATGCTCAGCGGGACCACATCTTCTGGGACCGGGTTATCGAGGGGTATTGCTATGTTGGCGATACCGTCCGTGCCCTACATTACCTTCGGCAGACACAAAAGGAGGGGTTCATGGCAGGGTATACAGCGCTTGACATGCTGATTCACGCGCTGGTTCGGAATGGCGAGGTTGACCTAGCCACAGAGTTGGTCAAAAATACGAGGGTTCAACGAGGCGGGCCGCCGGCACCTGATGCGCGCGGCGTCGATGGTCAGCATCAATTTTGGAATAGCGCGGCTGAGATGGGGCTCGTGGAAGAGATGACGGTTTAGTGTAATATATGTACAATATGTATTTGATATTAGAGAACATAATTCATGATACCATACCCCAACGAGGCTCTTGCACCTCTCAAACGCCAAATATATTGCACTCTTTATCAAGCGAATGTCCAACGCCAGCAGAGAATTTCTTAAACGCCTGTCATTTTCTCGTCCTTCCCTTCGGAGCTTCCTCCTCCCATCATCTCCACCATCTTCTCCAAGTCTTGCACCTCCCCCTTTGCAAGTCTCCTCCCATCGGCTTGCCATTCTCCATCTCCCACCTCGCCATTCTTCCCTAGTTCCAATCCAACAACCTTTTCCAAGTGTCTCCTCGTCTGCGTCTCGATATATTCTACACGCTGCTTCCGCCAGCTCTTTTCCCCTTGCACTTCCGCAATATTCGGATCCGCCTTCTTTCCTTCTCCTAGGAGCCTTTCTTGTGGCTTTAATTCCGCCAGCAGGGATTTGAGGGCTGGTAGCTGAGACAGGACGAAGGCGGCGTTGGTGCTGAGCGGCGTATCTCCTGTCCCATCTGTGAGGTCGGCTTTGTTTTCCAAATGCGCAAACACCGGGTACGTGGCTGCTGTATCATTTGTGCTTGGCTCAGATAAACCGGCCGTCTTTGAGGATTCCGGGACAGACTTCGGAGGAAGTCCACGTAGTGACCGCAATCGATTGATAATGGCTGTGTTCTTTGAAGACTCCGCGGTCAGCAGCCGATTGAGTCTTTGTGCTTCTTGGACTTTGGCCCGTTGAAGGCGGATCGTCTCGATAGTTGGCGCGTCGGCTGGTAGTTTGAAGTTTAAGCCCTGTTGGATCCGTTAGCTTTCACTCTCACACCTGCCTACATATTAACATACCTCATAATGTGGCAGCCTTATCCAATCTTCTAAATCGTCTGGAATGGCAACAATTGACCGTAGAGCGAAAACTTCCATCTTGTCAAAGTTCTTGTCGATAGTAGTGCCTAATAAGGTCTCCAGTTTGTGTGCGCCGGCCTCAATCTCAAGCTTCACTTGCGCCTCTAGCTCTACTGACTTTGGATCTGACGGATCGATGTTGAGGCCTAGAGCTTCCGGGGGTGCAGCGGAAAGACCTTGCTCCACAGCATCTACTGCCTTCCACGCTAATTTATTGATACTATCTATGATGTCGTCGAGTAGGCTCTATGGAGATTTGTTAGAGAGCGTTTGGAGGGGTAAATTTCAATATTCAACCCACCACTGGCGTGTGACGCAAATGCTCCGTCAGGAGCGCCATTTTAGAATTGGTAGACATTCTGGAGACTAAGGGAATTAACAAGCATGAAGTGATAAATCCATATCTGAACGAAAGCCCGCTGTTCAATCTGAGCTACAGTATCACGTCGTCGATTTGTGTACGCGACCAAGAGTCGCGATGTCAACTATCGATAAGGATGCCTGCCTGAGGCATACATGCGCCAGGGGTCCTCAGGGATAGTACTTTATTAGCTTTGTGCATGTCTGGACAAGGCCCTGGGATTATCAAATATAAAATTTCCTGGCAGTATATGTGTCACGGTATGATCATAGTTATAATTGAACTATAATATTGTTTGGAAAGCTACACTATTTCTGAAATGAATGGAGGCAAAAAAACCATATGCGGAGTGGGGCAACACCTACCACCCCGCCATGCTTCCACTCTACGGGCGTCGTCGTCATTAGTGCTGCAATTATCCACGAGTACCTCCCAAGGTTAACCTTAACCTCTCCAACCTACAAATCAACAAATTATTAAGATGTCGGGCTACAACATCAGAGATACTGTGAAGAAGAGCTTACAGTCTAAAGGCACAGATGGCAAGCCGAAAGAAAGTCGGCTAGGGGATTTCAAGGGCCTTAATCAAATCGTTAGTATCTGTGGCAATTACCAGTCATTAAGATTTGGATCCTAACTTCTATAGTCAGGTTTGATGGGAAGAGCCAAAGGCCAAACGAATGAGTCCAATTCATCCGAATATGTAGCACGGCCACTTAGCTCACTGAAAGATCCCAATTCGTTTGGGCCGCCGCCAAAGAAGAACAGTTACTCCCACCAGCCATCACCGACAGCCCAAATAAGATCCCAGAATGGGCCCTCTGCAGCGTACGGCCGGCAAAGTGAACAAGAATCAGAAGAGCCGAAGGTCCCAGAGCCATACCGTAGGGATACAACAGGGTTGTCCACTTCTCACCTCCCCCCTCCTCCAGGAAGGAGAGAGAGAACAGACGGAGGAGCTCCGGCGCCGAAGGCAAAGCCATCCCTCCCGCCACGGTTACCTCCTAGGCAGAATGAAAACCCAGGTCATTATACACCGCCACCTCCACCAGCTTATCATGAAGCTACGTCCGAACCAGCGGCGCATAGGGGAATATTAAACCAAGGTTCTCTCAGCAGGCTCGGCGCTGCAGGTGTGAGTGTGCCGGGATTCGACATCGGACCAAAAATTACTAAACCTGCGCCCAAACCACCGCCTCCTATGCCTTCTAGAAAGTCGACTCTGACAGACCAGTCACCTTCGCATGATTCTCAGGTGAACGCCCTCCAATCCCGCTTTTCCCAAATGGGGACTTCCTCCCCGAAAGAACCAGCCGCTCAAGGGACTACCTGGGCCGAAAAACAGGCCGCATTAAAGACAGCATCCTCGTTCAGGGATAACCCTTCTTCAGTATCTTTCTCAGATGCCCGAAATGCTGCGTCAACGTTCAATAATTTTAGAGAACGACACGGCACCCAGGTAGCCTCTGGCCTAAAGTCTGCGAATGCATTGGACTCGAAATATGGAATTTCCGACAAAGTCGCATCACACAGTGCTCCAAGCAAGCAAGTCGAGCCAGAGTATGATCACGGCCCAATATTAATGGAAGATAAAACCGTGACTCCAGTTAGGAAGCCGCCTCCACCACCCCCAAAGAAGAAACCTGGACTAGGTGCGCCCGTCAACAACTCTGGAGGACCTCCCCCAATACCCCTTGCAAGCAAACCAAAACCTTCAGTAAGTAAATAAATGGATTAGGATTAAGAATTAGACTATTAAACATTCCCCAATGCCCCTAAATTGTGACAGTCGCCTCTTTTCCAATAAGGGCGGTAATATTTAATCGGTCGTGGCCCTATTGGCGTCTTTTTCAAATTACAACACTCATATTTTACTATAGAAGCTGACACTCATAATAGATTGCACCAAAAGCAACCCCCAAAATCGAGGATTTTGATCTAGATCTCAAGAACCAATGGTTCGCTAACCAGCCTGTCGTATTCCCACCCGCCTCCATAGAGCGGGTCCCTGGGTCTCGGGGTTACAAATATTCCTCTGGCTGGAGCTCTAACGGCGTGAGGAAAACATGCACTTTTATTGGCATGGTAATATACAATACTCTAGCTTACACAAAGATCCACATAACCTGGGACGCCAGCAACCCAGGGTTGACGGTCAAATCAGAACAGAAGCACTTCCCGCCACCGACTGCTCCATCCAAATCGCAGCTAGACAGCTACCGACAACAGTAAGTCAAAATAAAGTTGAACCTACGGGGCTCGGTAGCTAACTGATAAAGATACTCTGAAGATCTTGCTCACTGGTGTGAACTACAAATGGGCACCCAAGTCGGCAATGGCGAGTGCTGGACGCTGGCGAATAATGGCCTCATCGCCATTGCATCTGCTTGCACTGATCGTGGCGAGGAACCTTGTATGTCAAGTAAGGGCTATGTGCATGGCGCTCTGATCTATGAAAAGATTGGACGTAAGCATCCTGACCCTCCTGGAGGGGTCCTGTCAGCTGGAGTTGCAAGGGGCGATATTCTTCAATTCTGGAAAGCGCGTCTCGAGGCGAAAGACGGGAGGAGTTGGAAGAGTGCAGGGGTACCGGATCATACGGCTGTGATTACAAGAGTGGAAAACAACGGTGTTATGAAGACCGTGGAGCAGAATATGGGCGGTGTGAAGATTGTTAAAGAGGGAAGCTATGACGTGGATGAGTTGGTGGAGGGTGAAGTGAGAATTTTTAGAGCGGCAGGAGTCAACTGGGTGGGACCATTGGAAGCAACCTGGCCCTGAAACAATGCGAGTTTAAAGCTTCTACTATTAACTTTTATGTATCAATAAACTCTTCACCTGACGGCCTGGAAAACCTATATTTGTTACGTTGATATCAAGTAAAGTACCCCTTTCATGCCTTTGAACTTGCCAAATGCATAGGAGCCATGAGCTTCATGGTAATCACAGAGAATGCATCAATGGGATAATAATAGTGATGTTATTTATGCTAAAAGAATGTTAGCAAAATCATAGGGTATACTTGACTCATGACTACCACGAACCTGGAGTAATATACGGTGGTTGCTCACTCATTGGGGAGATTGAAGAGTATTGCGGCAGCGTCAAGATCCGCTTCAGTCTCTTCCGCGGTCGCAGCATCCTGCCTCACAATAATATTGTAAACCTGCCTGCAGGTCGGGCAAGTTCTCGGGTTGCTTCGGCCGAACCACTCATATATGCAAAGCAAATGATACATGTGCCCGCAGGGCAATTGGCGAATCGAGTTAGTATTTATACTCGTGATGCAAATGCCACAGTTGTCCTCATGGATATCTGGATAAGTCCTGGCATCGACGTAAGTGAAGAGCTCAGAATGGTCACACAGAGCACCTACCTCATAAATCCTGTCGGATATCGGAACACGGTTGACGTCTTCAGTAAGTCGATTGATGACAATTTCACTGTCGTGCCTGATTAGCATGTCCAACAAAACATCCCGGGGGGCGCCGGTGGGGTCCACCTCATATGGAATCAGCCTGCGTTGGCCCTCTCTCTGGATACGCATCATGCACAAAAAGGCGTGACGACGCTGTATTATTTTTATCGTAGTGAGAGGGAGGTCCGGATGTCCAGGATCGGGCATGTCCGACCTTTCCTCAGCGGTCCTGGGAATCCTTGGTTGTTGTCGGCACCATGTGCATGATAGTTCCCACATGTAGGCGTAGTATGGCAGCATATACGCACAATTGTCATCGCAGGCGGCATGCGGGTGCTTGTGAGTGCCATCAGCCCAGATCTTGAGTTGATCTCTGCAATGCTTTCGGGTTGAGGTGTGGCCGCAGTTGTGGAAGAAAGTGATGAATACGAAACACTGAATCTGCTCGCTAGTGTTCTCTGCCATTTCGCCGTCTTGTCTATGCTGATCTTGTAGTAGAGAGTACGGTATTTGGGCGAGATGCTTTGAATTGACTTTGGATACTTACTGGCCTGCGCAAGTGCTGTCTTCGTGGTGTCTGGCTAAAAAAGTTTGAGTGAGGTGCACTGATGCCCCTTTAAATACACCGGAGCCGAATGGCTTCCTGCCATATACGAAACATTCGATCAAAGGTGTTTTGAAAATGGGTATTATTCATTCCCAGACTTAGACAATAACAATGGATATATTGTTCAGCAACAAAGATGTTTTCAATGCCCTGTTCAATGCCTTTGTTTCACGGGGAACATCCACTATGTCTAACAGGGCCATTGTATAAGACTCGTTTCATGCTATTTGCTACGTTGTGAGGATAAAGAAAGGTGGTGCATGCACAGACTCAGCTACTTAGACAATCGTCAAATCTTCAAACTTCTAGAAGATGGAGAATAGTTCTGGATTGTTCAAAGGACCTCTTAGGTAAAATGCATCAACCTCAAACAGCATGCCACCGTTCCCATCAAATATATATATGGGCTGCAATCCGTCGTCATGACCATCATTATCTCCAAAAATCTTGGGCTTCAAAAATCGCAGCAGAACTACACAACTACAATATCCCTGGAGGATATTGAGTCAATCAGCAGAAAGATATCGAAGGGAATTCCGTGGTTGGAGGCGTCAGAGATTAAACATGTCTTCATATTCCATCCACTGGGTTGAGGACTTGTCCCACAACGATACTCTTGCCCTCACAAAGCTTCTCAGGTTGCCAGAAAGGTCACAAATCGACGAATACTGGCTTGTTGGGCAAGAGAAGAAGGTCAAGTTCCTACCAGCCCAGTTGAAAAGGTCAAGGGCTCTTATCCCACGCTTGGTAGAGAAGTTTGCCAATGCCAGCACCAAAGCAATTCTCTGCCCGTACCATAGGTGCCTCGATCCACAGCTCATCCGCCGATTGTTTGTTACCATAGTCGACGAATGCACAACCCGAGTTCGGCGCTTCACGGATTCCCCTCCAGCAGACAGCGATATAAGGCAGTGGTGGACTCGGATGAAGTCTATCAACTCGCTTTGGACGCAACCAATCCTATACCGCTACCTTTTCAACGCAAACCCAGGCGACCCGGAGTTTGAGTATACCCACAGCGAGTGCGAAGCTTGCATTCTTGCCACAATAGGAGGAAATACCACGATGCTCGCTGATCTACGGATCGGTGCCATCACTCGCAGGATGAACCACGGTCCGAATCCTCGCATCATCAGAATCCTCGATGGCTGGCTGTATTGGACGGGAATGTCTGAAACCATCAAAACTGGATCCGATCCGCTATATTTGAAGGTTAGGAATTCGCGCCGCGGAAGGCCAATAACGCGAAGTTACGATACAAACCCAATACCGGAACCTGCCAACAACGGCAACGGCAGGAGAGATCAGCCAATACCTGAATCAACTGATGCAGACATCATTGATTTCTACCTCAACCGACTCTCACGAATGCCCCGCACGCATCAGAAATCTGGGCTGCCGAATAACGACAGCACTCACAGCCTTCATCCAGCCTTCCGGGAGAACATCGTCTTTGATGTCTCGACTGGAATATATGGCCAACGCCAGGAGGATGACATTCCCCCAGTCCCGAAAATACCCAGTATTATACCGGAACCAAAGCGACAGCTCCCTGTGGCCAGCAGCAGCTATAGCCGTGCTGATTCTGGCGTTGGCTATTCGAACAGTGCATCCAAAAAGACAGAGTGGCGCCCTGAGGACTATGCTGCACAGCGATCGGAAGCATATCGCAAACTTGTAGGTGATCCTGAGAGTTTAATGGCTGACGAGAAGGAAGCTCGTCCACTTACTAATACGGACAGCAGGTCACACGAAATAGCGAAGTCACCCAAGACAGCGAAGAAATGGAACGACTCCGACAGTGCCCGTGGACATGATAGGACGGCTCGCTATCGTGCCGCGGCATACCGGAAGCTAGAAGGTAAGACCGGAGGCTCTGAAATAGGCAGTGTTGCGAGTAGTTCTTATCCCAGTCCGAAACTAACCTGGGAACAATTTAAGGCAACTGTTCATCTGAGTAGCCAGAGAAATTTAGAATGAAGATTGGATAGTTATTCAAAGCTTGAGAATATTAAATATTACGTGTTTCTCTAAAATGATAAGACTTAAAACGTGGGTATTTATTTTGAAGCAGATGTTGAGTTGTGATGAGTATTCCATCTATAGCCGATGTCCCAAAAGTCCTCCACTCTATGCTCGTTCTTGACTCGATACATAGTAAACCACAAGCACCGACAACGGCGCTTCATTCTTCAGCCACCTCGTTTTCATAAAGCTTGAGCAAAGCTGGCCTGAACTCTGCTACCTTTGCAAAGTCTCCGACTTTACACCTCATGTAGTCAAAGGCGACAATAGCGATTTGGTCACTTGAATCATCCATTACTGGAATCTTCTGGTACCTTTGACTAAAATGTGTCAAGAGGATCCTTCTCGCCTCCATCTCCTTCGCAACCCATAGTGCATTCGCTGTCGTAGAATGCTTTTTCGCAATTGCATCACCTTCGAGTTCGTTGTCAAACGTAGCCTCATGGATGAGAACAGTGGCCCCTTTGCCGATCCTTGCGAATTCGGATGATGGTCTGCAATCCCCCGAATACGCCACTGAGAAGCCGTTGGGGAATTTTAAAACAACCGCGAGAGCCTGGTGGCAATGCACTACCGGGCAAGCCACAATGGAGCTTAGCCCATAAGCCTTGATATCTTCGCTGTTGAAATTTTCGGTCCAAGTATTTTGGTAACTCAACAAAAGGGACTTGACACGCGAGTAGCCGAAGTCTTCGACATGGGAATATTCTGACAGCCATTTAAGCATGCCATCTTCAGATGAAACAATAATACTGTTGGACTTTGTTTCCTCGTGTCGGCTAGTTTCTTCATGCCATGCCTGCAATACTGACACTGTGCCAAGGTGGTGGTCAGCATGGAGATGACTGATCCAGATAGCCTTCAAATCTCTGAGTATCTGGGGCATTTCTTCGCCGAACACACGCTTCAGCTGACCCAATGTGTTCTCTCCGCAATCAAACAGATAGTTTCCAACTCCAGGAACACGTAATAGTGTAGCAGAGACATTTCGATATTTAGACGGCACGGAAGATCCAGTTCCAAGGGTTATAAGCTCTGCATCTTTAGAGGGTATATCCTCTTGAATCTTGGCGAGCTTGGCCAAATATTCTGGATCAATTATTCTCTTCTGAGCGGCGTAGGCAAGTTCAAGCATTTCCTTATCTAGCGCGATGGATTCTTCTTGACCCGTTGGTGCTCCCTGTGTACCCTGGAGCTCCATCAGGACTTTAGCTGCATCAAAAAGCTTTGCTGTGACTTTGGTTTCTTTGGCTTTTTTGGCTTCTTTGGCTTCACGTGGTTCATCAAGATTTAAAACGTCCTGGACCTGTGCTCTGATCCAACCAATCGACTTCGATGCGTCGCCAGGAGGACTATTGTTATGTGCCGGAATGGGAAATCGCTCAGAATCGACGAGATGCAACCTCAGCTGAGCCACAGCTGCCGACTCGTAAGCAATAGTATTAGGACAGCAGTCCACCGAGGATATTATATGCTTCAGATGGCTATATTTGGCTCTGAAAGTCGCCAGCCTGTCATCTGCAAAGACACCTTTGCCAAGGATCCAGTAAATAGCCTTGACGCCCACCATGACTTTCTCTGAGAACCACTCTTTTCGGTTGAGTAATCCCTCAATATAATCTGCGGATGGTAGCTCCACGACCGCAAACGCACCCCCCACTCTCTCTGGCGACATAACCATATCTGGTGTTACTGTCTTGCCAGATTCCGTCACGACACTTGTTCCCTTTGTCAACTCGCGAAAGGAGCTACCGGGTTTAACACCCAGTTCTATCGCGGCTTTAGGGTCGAACTTCCCACGCTGGGGATAGTTTTTGATGATGTAAGAGCGAGAGATTGTTGACCGACTCGTTGGAGGCAAACTTTGGATGCGAGCCCCCGGCCAAGGATTCCGAACCAAAACATCGATATCTGGCACATACTGATCACTGCTCGGTAATGGCCCCCTATATTCTTCAATCTTTCCTGCTTCGTTTCTTACAAATATAGCGGCAGGCATTACTACATCCGAGAGCTTTTTAGACACCAGCGCATCCAGTTGCCAGGTTGAGTCAAACATGTTCCCAACGACCCCCTTCCGTATTTGATTGTAACGATCGTCTCTCTGTTCTGCTGTTTCATCCACCCTTCCGTCAAATGACATAACATGCCTCTTGCTATGTTCAGAGGACTCATCCCCAGATATTTCTTCATGACTCCTTTTCCTCGCATTCTGAGAGAGTGTCTGATCCGGCACTACATCCATAGCCCAGACTTGAATGTTGTTATCGGACCAGGAGGGAGTGGAGACGTCAGCATCGGAAGAAATATCTTGTGACTCAATAACCTCCAGCGGCATTCCTTTTCTGAAGATAAATCGTCGAGCGGTCGCTAACAGATGGTTCAAATTCTCGGGTGCGTAAATCTTTACTCTCCGTGGTGCTTCTTCGGCTGAATCTTCCTGTTTGCGTTTCTTTCCTTTGACGGGATTCTCCTTCAAGGCAGCAGCCTTAGTGATCAAGACATCGGCTACAGTCAGAATCATTCCGAGAAGCCCGCCATTGTTTTGCCAACTTGTTTTTCCTGTGAGTAACAAATCCTCCACTTTGGCCATTCCAATCTTCTGTTGAACACATGCCCTCTGTGTCCCCTCGCTGACATTCCCAATGATATAACGCTTATTATCAAAATGCAAAAGTAGAGTCGTGCCAGGCGTGTCCGCCGTGGGAGTCGTGATAACCTGCACGTAGCTACGCATTATCCCAGGATTGTGCTGTCGGCTGTATGCTGGAAATTGCTTCGGGTGTTGCAGCTTCTTTGTGGGAGCTGAAAGGATCTTCTTCAGGGCAGGACTAAGAACAAGCCAGAAAATGGATTCGGCCTTCCGAATATATGGGCCTTTGATAAGTTGATGGGAATATATATCTCTGTGGTGGCTCTTGAATGGTATGTTTCGACTCGGTGATATTCCCCAAACTTTCTTCATGTGTGATTTGCTGAGTCGTAGAGCTTTTTTGTAACCAGGATGCGTCTTTGGTATAGGGAGTGTTCGTTGTGCAGGTCCGACTTCATTCCGCAAATTTCCTAGTACTGGCTGTAACACTGAAAAAAACCGACTCATGAATGCTCATCTCACTAAACAGCTCCTTCATTGGCGTCGAGCCGCTTGGTTTCGAAGTCCTTAATTTGGATATACAGCAAGTCGGGACAATATTTTGAGGCAAGGCTGATGAGTCATCAAAAATAGTCGCAAGGCTGAAATAATTCGTTGTAGCACATGAAGGGTATGATTTTGGCGGAACTTGGAAACCAAAAATGGGCTTACACTAATATAATAGAGATTGGAATATTACCGTGTTTGACATATCCATGGGGGCATATTGTTGTATTTGGGATTGAAACAAAATCAACCTTGCTTGGTGTGAACGTATGCGGTCAATACTAAAATCATAGAGGGGGCATTTTCATTGTATTGGAGAATATCAGGCTACCAAATGGCGCATCATCTCCAACTCGTTGGGCTATGATGCAACAGAACCAGCTTCCCAATAACCATTCATTAAATATACGATCTAGATCTAGACCTTGGTGCCGACAAGGCCGTGCTTCCAGACAGTGAGGTATGGGGTGACACCATCCTCGCGGTAGTTCATGAGGGCAACCCTAAGATATAAGTCAGCAAGCTCTTCAGTTCCTTGGCATGGGGTAAATTTATGACTTACATTCCATCGGGGTTCATGGACTCGCCGACGAAGAAATCGTAGTCCTTGAAGTTGCCGACGATCTTCTTGGCGAATCCAGCAGCGCCCTTCTCGAAAGCCGAAACTTCCTCTGGAGACGCGCCCTTTTCTGTCAACTTAGCCTTGACAGCCTTCATGTAACCTAAAACTCTGTCAGAAACTGGTGTATATCACAGGACACGAAATCTAAAGAGCATACCCTTAAGATGGCTGAGGTAAGTCTTCTTGTCGAAGGAGGTAGACTGGAGACGGAAGGAGCTGACAACATTGTTGACCTGGACAGCTCCATCCTCAACACCCTCCTCGGCCTCCTCGGCGGAAGCGTTGGCACCGGTGTCTATTTGATTGTGTCAGTCGAAGGGCCGCCATTTATGCATCGAACGTTTAGGTTGTACATACTGACTTCAACGGCGCCAAGGGTGATCATAGCACAGTCGACTTCGTAGACAATGCCATCAACCTCCTTGGGCTCGAAGCTATCCGAGATGATCTCGTCGCCCGAGATGATATCCTATAGGAGAGGTATTAGCGGTCTGAGTCGCAACCAGTCGGGTCGATGATGAGAGCGGGGTGAAAGTCTGCCCCTCCCCCCGGCAAGTTTGTCTCATGAGGGCCTACGAACCGTGAAAATAATCATTTTGGCGGTGACGTTCGAAGTCAAAGGTTGCGATAAGAAGAACGGAAGAAGCTGCTGTTTTGCGAAGTCCAAATTATGAAACTAACATTGGAGGGGGAGGAGAAAACTCGTGGTGGCCTTGAATCCTCAGTGTTGGTGGGGTCAATTGAAACTAGAACAAAACAGGTTAGTATTCTTAAGCCTAAAAATTCTGTCAGCTTTCGGGGGTCAAAAGAGTTCAGCCACGGTGGCGTGGTAGTGATACATGTTAGCCACACATCGTTCAGCTAGTCACATGATTTATAACTTTTAAGTGGAACGTTTGGCAAAGTCGTACATGCTCCAAGAGGGACATACTCTACTCAGAGAACAGTTGAGTGAAGATTACCACTTTCTACATTCTTGAACAGTAGAAACACGTGTGTATATCACCGCAAACCAAGAGGCTAGTTTACGTAAGGAGACTTAAGTCCATCGGTGCCCATCGAGCCAACGCGGCACTTCCGGATGAGCAGATCTAACCGAGATTATTCGACGTTGGTGCCATAAACGGCGGAGAAGGAGTGAGGCGCAACATCCTTCATACTGTCAGCACCACGACCTCCCACGTTTGCTCAAGTTGTCGCCCGTCGTGTGAACCACGATAATTGCCTTGACAATGACGAGCGCCATGGCAAACATGTCGTCGATGTCGACCAAGTCGAACAATTCCTACTTATCCGACCTTCCGCCTCTGCCGTCATACACACTCTCTCCCGTCGAGCCACTCATTCCATACATCTCCGACTTCTACCTCTCCCTGTTGGCGCCATTCGCGGCCTACTGGGTCCTTTCGATATTCTTCCACTACATCGATGTGATGGACATATGGCCTCAATATAGGCTCCATACACCAGCTGAGATCCTGAAGCGCAACCATGTCTCCCGCTACGAAGTTGCCCGAGACGTTATTATTCAGCAGGTCATACAAACAGCCGTCGGGGCTATACTGGGCCTGACCGAGCCCGAGGAGATGGCAGGAAAGGAAGAATATGATATTGCCATGTGGGCAAGGCGTATACGAATTGCTCAAAGGGCGCTACCACAGCTGTTGGGCGCCATCGGGCTCAATGCAGCGGCCATCTCGAAGAATGTTGCCAGCTCCTACCCGCTGCTCGCAGGCGCAATAGCAGGCGGAAAATACCCATGGCTGACCACTGGCATCGACGTCGTCAGCGGTGCTCCGGTACCGGCGTTTGCGAGATGGGAGATCCTGGCCTCGAAGACAATTTACTGGGCGATTGTCCCAATGGTGCAGTTCTTCATTGCTATTGCCATTGTGGATACATGGCAATACTTTTTACACCGCGCCATGCACATGAATAAGTGGCTTTATAGTACGTCCTTTTCCTTTTGCCTCCTAAATGGAGCCTCCTTTTCTGACATCTCATAGCTTCATTCCATGCTCGCCACCACCGCCTGTATGTTCCCTATGCATATGGAGCACTCTACAACCACCCAGTCGAGGGTTTCCTACTGGATACTCTGGGCGCCAGCATCGCTTACAAGCTTGCATTCATGACTCCCCGACAAGGGATGTGTTTCTTCGTCGGGTCAACACTCAAGACTGTCGATGACCACTGCGGATACTCCTTACCTTGGGACCCTCTCCAGCACATCACAAGCAACAACGCTGGATACCACGACATCCACCACCAGAGCTGGGGTATCAAAACAAACTTCAGCCAGCCATTCTTCACATTCTGGGACCGAGTACTAGGCACAATCTGGCACGGAGGAGACGTCAAGTCTCGTTACGAGAGGTCTGCGAAGGCCGCCGAAGTGCTCGTCAACGCCGACAAGGTACCGCCGAAGCGAGAATAATAATACTTACTCTATAATTCTTTTGTAGCCTATTGATGTATCACTCTTTCTTTTTTTTTTTTTTTTGGCATGGCGCACGGGATGGTTGGGATGCGGCCTTGGATTGCTGGAGGTTTGGCGTCATTACGGGCACCACACTCTAATGGACGCTGTATGAATATAGATGATCTTGACTGCGGGACAGGAAGGTTCTAGTTGCAGGTTGGTTTAAGAGCCCTTACTAATTTTAATTACATGATGCTTTCTTCAGAACATGGTTGTTTGGAATACATTGCAGGAACATTCCCACTTCTTCATACAAAAATACAAACACATTATCGGAGTTTTTATGAAGCCCCCCTGAGTTAGACGTGCAGCTGCGGCTGAACCGGCATTTTAAAGAAATGCTGACATGATGCTGCTTTACTTGATGTCGTGAATTATAGAGCTCCTTCCATTGTCAGATATTCTCAGCCCTACCTTGATCTAAGATTAAGAGAGATAAGATAGAGGGAGATGAAGATGAAGATGGGACTTGGCAGGACAGGGTCTTGTAATTTTTCTCGATCGATGGTGTTTTTATTGTGGTTCGTTCAAGAGGTCAGTTTCTGCACCCCAACAAAGGGAGTCTCTCGTCAATCAGCCCACTCCTGCATTGGTTTAATGCATCCCACACGTTACCTACAGCTCACTTATCTTCACCTCCTGTATTCCCTGCACCTCCTTTTCGAGTAACAGTAACACCCATCATTCAATATTGCGGATAATATGCAAAGAATATGCGTTGTCTGTGTCTCCTTGGGGATGGGCCGTCCATCCCGTTCGTCCTCCTTGTGGCCTGGTCGTGGCCGCCCGGTTGAGTTGTGTTTAGCTCTTACTGGATCCTGCTTTTGGACGCGTCCTCGCCAAACGCCAATCACTATTTCCCGTCCCCATTACAATTCATCACATCGTGCCAATCAACCAGCCACCACTAGCCACTACCATCACGCTTGCGGGAGCTAGCGTCTCCCTAGTTACGCTCACGCTCTTCATCTTTCAGGTCCCATTGGAAGTCCCCCCCAATAAAGTGATTCTCAGGGGGATAAATGGGGATAAATGGGGATTAATCTAATATTACAGGTCCACCAACATCGTCACCAAAACTCTACAATATGAGACATTCTTCCTAGTAGAGCTGAAGTAAAACGCCATAGGTTTGGTTAGCCCAAATGTTATAACTGAGGCATCGTGCCCACCCTTCTCGGCGCCTACTGAACAATGCTGAACAATGCGACACCACACCCATTAAAAACCCAGCACAACCCTACAAAACCCCCTCTCCCCTCCTCCCCCCCCAGCCCACATATATCCTCCTCGAATATATTCCTTGTCGAGTCCCTCTTAAAACAATCACTCTAAGCGCCGTGCATCAGGTATCGTCGATCACCCCCGCTACCCGCCATACATTTCATGCCGAGTGAATCAAGGGTTACAGCAACCGCTCCGACTGGCCAACCCAAAAAGTTCTCAGACACGGACTTCTCTAAATCACACAACTGCCTCGTCTCAAGACGACGACGCGGCTGCTGGCACGCAGGTCGCGTTCAAAACTCGACGGTGTCGGAGCATCTCAGATAGAGAGAGAAAGGATATATCCAAAGTAGAAATTGGAGGGGTTTCGGGCACTATATCGGCTTTCGAACACGATGGCGCATCATTGATGATTAAATATCTACGCGTCCCTACGCCTCGTGAAGAAACCCAGTGTTTGATCGCATCGAAAGAACCATTAGAGTTGGGGCTGGCCCTTTTTACCACCGTCCTTTCTCCTCGCAGAGAATGGATCCAACTACGACTCTCATGACTTTTATGCTGTAAGTTGGCTGCCCATTTTGAGTTTCTGCAAGCAACGTCCATGCTTTACTCCTTCCACTCGTCGATCGGCGTCGTTCATGGGTGGTTGCATGAAAGTGGGACGCTCTGAACCCTTCATGACGATTTGCTGGGCACGGATTTTTGAGATGTGTTCTGGAACCTGTATCACTTTCGCATGCTCGCATGCTCGCATGCAGGGCATTTATCCACTTGTTATTCGCTTTTTTGAATCATTGTTACACAAACATCTTTTGTGGATATCATCTAACATGTTTATAGCCAGACATCTTCCCACGCACGGTCCGTGCAGCTGATCGGGTCGTGGGACAACTTCACCAAGCGGTATCCGATGGAAAAGGATGCTAGGCGTGGACATGGGGAATGGCGTGGCTGCTATTCGTTTAAAGACATCATCTGCGACGGCGAGTCTGTAAACCCAGCAAAGCGCAATGGTGGGCTGAAGATGGGGCATACGTACTATTACTATGTAAGAGTCTCACAGATCAATCAGGCCTTTAGGTTATCACCTTGCTGACTTGACCAACAGTATGAAATAGACGATGGCACCGAGATTCACGATCCCACAAGGCCGTTTACCACCGCATGCCAGTACCTGCCCGGGCAGCCTGTCAACTTTTTATGGGTTCCAGTCGAGGAGAGTCCATTGAGAGAACGAAGCGCATCTGTAGGCGCAACAGGCACGGATATCAAGACCATGAACCCCGCAGACAAGTATCTGACCCCGCGAGCGCCACCTCCGACTCCAAAGATGTTGCCGCGTTTAAACACTTCTCCTGGCGTGGTGGCAAGGAAGAGAGGCGCAAGGTCAACGTCTCCTGTCCCCCGATCACCCTGGTCTGCGAGAGTTCTCTTTGGACTTAAATCTCCTATTTCTGCGGCGCCGAATAATGATCGCCGGCAAGTCCTTTCGCCGTCACGGAGCCATGAAGGTGATGCTCATATCAGCTACCCGACATTGGTAAACAGCACGTTACTCACACGAGCAGCGACCCTGTCTGGTCAGACAAGCCCAGGAGAATCGGTATCGCCATCCACCAGGAAACCGGCCTCGAGAGATCCCGCAACTTCCCCCGCCCATCCAGATATAGGCTCAGTTTCATCACCATTTACATACATCCCTCACGACAGCTTCGAAGACGAGTTCGAAGACGACGACAACTTCGCCAGCACCTCGCACCAGCCCCACGACGACGACGAGAAATCCTCCATCACCTCTCTCTCGCCCCCACCTCCAAAACGCGATTTCCTCACCCTCACCCTCGCCCACCTCACCCTCTCCCCCTCTGAAGCAAAACCCCTCCCCCACCTCCCCTCAGACGCCTCCCCCTCAATGGTCCCCCCACCCCTCCACATACTCCCCCACCCCGTCGAAAGAATGAATCCCAAATCCCACTTCTCCATCGACAGCATCGCCTCCAGTCTCGCCTCGCCCGTCGGCAGCCACTTCGACAGTTCGAGTCCGTCAGCCTATGACTCCACCGACGAATACGTCGTTACGGACGATGGCTTCGATTTCGGCTTTTCAACGCCGAAGCCTGCTGTCGTTATTGAAGGAGGCGCGGAAGGGGAGACGCAGACGACAGGGAGTTTCTATGGATATAGCCTCCCACTTGGCTCGGATGATGATGCGATGGATAAGCATAATCGCTCGGATAGCTTGGGGACTGTTACGCTTGATGATGCTGGCGCGCGCGCTTCGTTCGGGTCGCCGGTGTTCCAGAGCAGTTCCCCGGTTTCGCCGGATACGAGGACGGTTACGGCGCTTGATGAGCTGCTTGATGAGCTGGGGTATCTTGGAGATCTTATTTCTGGGGATTAACGGAATCTTGAGCTCGCTGTTCGGAACCGGATGTCTAGCAACACTTTTGAACTTACAAGCTTATCATACCGATATTGTAATACGGCAAATACGGCTATACTTTCATGTATATATTTTACTTCTTTGAATTCGGAGGGAGGGGCGTTTAGGAACTGTCTATATTCGACAGACAAACTCGGGTCGGGGTAAACAGCAGCGCTACAAGGCGACATGCATACGACATAATGATACCATACCATGTACATAGACATACAAACGAATGCTTATAAGGCTTCCAACCACAAATACAACAATTGAACAATAACTTCCTGGCTTGCAGATTTAATGTTTTTCATCCTTACCCCTTATCAAAAGCACCCGTCACGTGATATACATACACCTCCGACCCCTGCCATAGATAAGCGCAATCTGCGTTATCGGATCGGTGAAGGGTCCAATCCGGCAAATATTTCGAAAACCGAAAGCTTCAGAGTCACAGATTTTCGTTGATTGTACGCGATTGGCCCTTCTAACTCGCCGGAACAATAGCATCGAAGGCCGCGCAGTTAGGATCCTATACTTGGGAGACTCAATTGAGCGGAATTGCCAAGTGCAAGCTGCTTTAGCGGTGTGGGCGTCTGACGGAGTCATATTGCTACCAGAGCGGTAAGATAGCAATCCCCTCATAGACAAGATCGAAATCTAATATTTCCAGGCCTCAATTGAGCGATTTACTCCAAGAAACGATTCCAGATGTCGGCAGCACTCCCGGGGAACAGGGCACTCCCCGCCTCGCAATATGATCTCTCAACCTACTGGGGGCGCGTGAAGCACGCGGCCGAGATTTCAGATCCTAGGTGAGAGAAAAAACAAGGGGGAGGGGGCGGATTGTACGTGGCTTTTCATGGACAAGAAACCCTAGGCCACAGATGGGGCTTTGGAGTCAGGAGACTATGGACGACCGGGGAGAGAATACCGGCTGACGAGATGTTGTGTAGGATGCTGTTGATAACGAAGAAGGGATTGGAGGATTCGAAGGAGTTGATTGCAAATTATAAGTTGGGCAAGATTGCGCAGATGTCGCCGGAGCTGTGGCATGCGAAGAAGGTTGTGGACGCAACGATACATCCTGGTGCGTTGCTTTCCCAGCGCCTTTCTACAATACGGGGGGGGAAATACTGACTGACACACCATAACAGATACGGGTGAACCAGTGATGCTACCCTTCCGCATGTCCTCCTTCGTCCTCTCCAACCTAGTCGTCACAGCCGGCATGCTAACCCCCGGCCTCGGCGTACGTCCCCCTCCCCCCCCCATTCCAACCACCACCAGCTAACTCTCTCCCCCCCTATAGACGACCGGCACCCTCCTCTGGCAAATAACCAACCAATCCCTCAACGTCGCCATCAACAACGCCAACGCCAACAAATCCACCCCCCTCTCCACCTCCAAAATCGTGCAATCCTACCTCCTCGCCGTCGGCGCCTCCTGCTCCGTCGCCCTGGGCCTAAACGCCCTCGTCCCCCGCCTCAAGCGCGTCTCCCCCGGCACCAAAATGGTCCTAGGCCGCCTCGTCCCCTTCGCCGCCGTCGCGAGCGCGGGAGCCCTAAACGTCTTCCTCATGCGCGGCGAGGAGATCCGGGTAGGCATCGACGTCTACCCTGCGCTGTCCGCCGAGGACAAGGCAGCGGGGAAATCCGAGTCCGACCTCCCGAGTCTGGGGAAGAGCAGGAAGGCGGCCACGATCGCGGTGAGCGAGACGGCGTTGTCGCGCGTGCTGAATAGCTCGCCGGTGATGGTTATACCGGCCCTGGCGCTGGTGAGGTTGCAGAAGATGAGTTGGTTGAGGAATAGCCCGCGCTTGGTGTTGCCGGTGAATTTGGGGCTGATTTTGACGACGAGTCTGGTGGCGTTGCCGTTTGCGTTGGGGGCGTTTCCTCAGAGAGAGATGGTGAGGGATAGTGCTCTTGAGGAGGAGTTTCATGGGAAGGGGGGGAGTGGGGGGATGGTGGTGTTCAATCGGGGGATTTAGGGGGGGGAGTTTCGGGGGTGGTGTTGGTCTGTGGAGGTGGATAGGAGACAGGAGGAGATCATGCATTGGTGTTGATCTGTGGAGGTGGATAGGAGACGGGAGGGAGATCATGCATTGGGAGTTAGTCTGGGCGGGAGTGAGATCACATTGGGATTTGACGAGTATAGATCATGCTTTGAAAAAGGGGTTCAGGAACTAAGATCACATTGGGATCTAGAGACTACTTCAGATCATGCTTCTCAAGTGAGAATGAGGGGAAGTGGAACCATCAAAGGAGACCCAGATCAGATCAGGTGCCTTTTACGCTATCACGTGGCACCGTGACAGCACCAGTGAACGATATAGGGGTCCAAATTTGCCACTATTTCCACTATTTACCGGTCTGGTGGCCACCTCGATAAATCGATCTGATCGGAGACTTTTCCTTGCCTCGTTTCCAAAATCAAATATTTCTCGCCTCGTTGCGCCTATAGACGATTCTGGCCCGCGTGGTGGTGGCGAGTTGTTAAGCCCACAAAAAGAGCCACCCACTTCACCCGCCCGCCCACGACGCCTCTTATCCAGGTGGGCTTCCATGCATGGACTTTTTTGGCTAGGCTGAAGACCGTTAAGCGGCGTTCGCTCGGAGATCCCAGCGTGTGTGTGTGTGTGTGTCTGTGTGCGTGTCTGTGTTTGGTGGAGCGGAATTTCTGTCGTGCTGCCTGCACTGGAGACGTGCTACTGACCCATCCGGCAGGAGTTACCTCTATTACATCTCCGGGGGGTAGTGGGGAGGGGCAGAGGATGGATGCGATGGGATGGGGATGCCGAGCGAACGTGTGCACGTACGTATGTGTGTTTATTCGGCATCTTCGAGGGGGGATTGGGAGCAGTGGGTATTTCGCCGAGTGATGCTGCCGCTGGGGGGTAATTCGATCACTTGCGGTTGACGTGACTACCGCTACCGGCGATGGGTGATGGCACTTGGAGAGCGGAAGGCTGGCCGGGTATGTACTGGAGACGTGACATTTTTGTGCCGCGAGGCGAGTTTGGATACTTTGTAAGTTGTAAGTAAGTACTTGCAGTAGTAGCGTTCAGTTGCCCTACTACTGCACTGTAGAGTAGTACTCTACGGCTGCTGGAGGGTGGGGTGGAGATGGATGATGGATGGATGGCACGCCCCATCCTGGTCTCACGGGGGTGTACTCAGATGAGAGGTGGGTAACACCGAACACCGATGAGCGTTGGTTTGTTCGGGGATAACGTATATACACTTTGTAGTGTAGGACGGTATTACTATAATATTTATCTGTAAAAGCGTTGTTGTGCGCTTGGTGATAGACTCATGAAGTTTGGAGGAGCAGGAGTATATGTACTATACACATGGGCAAGAGTGTACAGTACTATACTATACACTAATGAGAGATAGCGATAACAGGAGAAGGAGAGGAGAGCCGGCGGAATTAACACGATCGCGTTCCAAGCGACCTTTTTTCCCCATATCGTACGAGTAGAGCAGCGATTCAGACACGGGGTCCAATAATTAGTTTGTATATTAATTGCTCAGGACCAGGTCGTTGTACATGAGGACATATTCTACTAACGGTAAATACTATGGTAAATACTATGGTATATACTATGGTATATACTACTATATTCTACCACCTGCCTGCAATGCACCAGTAGGTACTGTCTATACTTTCAGTTACTGGAACGACCGGAGTCGCACGCCCCCCCAACAATGAACAATGGCCCGTTGGGCGGGGGAAATGTTGTACCCGTAGCACTGTACTCTACAAATAAGTACACTGACTACCCTCCTACATTCCAACCACCATAGAGAATGTTAGTGGGAGTACTTCCAGTCCAGTACACACACACTACAGTCTATACTTTCATACACTAGAGTCGACGCTTATTCCACTACTAACGACAGAAAACCCCAGCTGGTCAACAACCTCTGTATCATCCCCCCAAATCATGAATCCAACATCAATAATCCCACTTCCAAAAACTGTAGACAATATCCTCTCTTCTCCCCCGTAAAACTGCTCTAATAGATCTTGCCCATTAATTGCGACTTCATTTGGAAACTCTGCGCTCATTTTAAGGTACAAATCTGAAGAGAGTACTTTCACCCACCTCGCCCCAAAAAGTCGATCGATGACCCGAGTTCTGTTCTGACCAAATCGATTTCCGCCATCTCGCCAACGCGCTCTCCCTCGCTCGTCCGGTCGGCCTAGGGTAAGACCACCACGAAACAACCCTCAATCCTTCATTCTACCCAAGGGCTTCACATATCTTTGGCTACGCTTCTTCTTGGCTATCAAATGCTGCACTCTTGACGCCGCAGCCTCGAGGCTACTTGCTGATATCACTCCTCGAGCCCTGGAATATCTGGCTCTCCTTCTCCGCACGGCACCAACACTCGGTTTCACTCGCTATCAGCGAGAACCAGTGCCCACGACAGAGCAATGTCGACGCCCTCAGCGACGACTGCTGTTCTACCTCATCCTGATCTCCATTTCGGCTACTCTCACCATCAAAATTACCAGCCAAATACTGCGCCCTTTCGACCCAACAACGGTCTTTTGAAGGGCACCAGTCGTCGGGGTCCAACATACAAGTTCCCTGCATCATCGAGCAATCTCACCGCGCCCAGTCTCGATATTGCTGCTCTGCCTCACTTAGAAGAAGCCAACAGGCCTTATTTACACGAGGAAGAAGAGCAGAGTCCGATCATGCCCCAGGTGCAGACCGCCACTACACTGCAGACCCCCAAGAAGCGACAGCGGTCTCGCGAACCTGACTGGAGAAATTTCTACAAGAATGGCCTGCCAAAGGAAATCATCGTGATCGATGATTCCCCACCGCCTCCAGCCTCTGCATCGGTCGAGGCCGTTGCCAGCGGGGTCCGAAATGAAAATGGCGGCGCCAATGGGGCTGCCTTGAGGCACGCCGCCAAAAAACGGAAGCGTGACGACATATACGATCCCATATACCACATCAAGGCTGGGCCCTCAGAGACGCGAAGCCCACACTACAAGGGCTCAAATACGAGTTCGACCATATCTACCGATCGCACGACGTCAGCGATACAAACTACGGCCGCGACGTCCCTCGGGTCGCAATATTCGAATAATGGCTCGAGAGGGTACCCGGCCGACGACACACAGCCGGGTCAGAAGAGAAAGAGGGTTGCGACCCGACAACAGCTGGCCAACGAGGCAAAAAGGAGAGAAATTGAGATTAATGGCGACGCTTTCACAAATTATAGGCCTCCGCCGAGGCCTCCGATCAAGGCCCCCGAGGTCAATGTGAAGGTTATGCAAGATGTAAGTTGCCTGTTTCCCAGAATTGTCACTAGACTGACCCGTTATAGAATTCACACACCAAGAACACCAAAGTCGACGACGAGGATGGTCATTACATTGTGGTTCCCGAAACGGATCTCACGGAAAGATGTGAGTATCATCTACTGTTATTCTGAATTAAGCTGACAAATTTGAAGACCAAGTACAAAAGCTGCTCGGCCAAGGCACATTTGGCAAAGTCGTTCAAGCCCGGGACCGGAGAAGAGGTGGCTCTTTGGTTGCCATTAAAATTATTCGATCCGTCCAGAAATATCGAGATGCTTCCCGGATAGAACTACGGGTGCTGTCGACTCTAAAAGCCAACGACACCGAGAACCGGAACAGGTGTATACATTTCCGGGACTGTTTCGACTACCGCGGACATATTTGTATCGTCATGGATCTGATGGGACAGTCAGTATTCGATTTCCTGAAAGGAAACAGTTTTACGCCATTCCCAAACAGTCAGATCCAGAGCTTTGCTCGTCAGTTATTTACAAGCGTTGCCTGTGAGTACCATTCTTTCGAAAATATTAGCACATATACTAACACCAAATAGTTCTTCACGACCTGAATCTGATACACACTGATTTAAAGCCCGAAAATATCCTTCTCTGTGAAAATGCATATCAAACATTTACATACAACCGCAAAATACCCTCCTCCTCGACGCAGATCAACCGCCAGGCTGGACAGCGGAAAGTATTACTGGATACCGAAATCCGACTCATCGATTTCGGATCCGCCACTTTCCAGGACGAGTACCACTCCTCGGTCGTCTCCACGCGGCATTACCGCGCCCCGGAGATCATCCTTGGGCTGGGCTGGTCATATCCTTGTGATATCTGGAGTATCGGGTGCATACTCGTCGAGTTCTTCACTGGTGACGCGCTGTTTCAGACGCATGACAATCTTGAGCACTTGGCCATGATGGAGAGTGTGGTCAATGCTAAGATGGATCCGCATCTCATCCAGCAGGTCAACAAGATGAGCCAGAGGAGTAGTGGAGGAAATGGAACGGCAGTTGCAAAGTACGTTGTCCAACCTTTAAACTGTCATGAACGTAAACTAACAACAAACAGATATTTCAAGCGCATGAAACTCGATTACCCAACCGCGGAAACAACCAGAGCATCAAAACGATTCGTCAAAGCCATGAAAAAGCTAGAGGTAAACAACCACTCCCCCCCCCCCCTTCCGTTCATTAGAATCCACCACTAACACACCCCACCAGGACATCATCCCCAGCAACAACGACTTCTGCACCCACTTCCTCGACCTCCTCAACCGCATCTTCGTCTACGACCCCAGCGACCGCATCACCGCCAAGCAAGCCCTCCAGCACCCCTGGTTCAAAGAAATCGCCACCCCTGACGACGGCACGGAAGCCATCAAGATCAAGCTCCAGCGCGAGAAGGAGCGGGACGAGCGGCATCGCGCGAATGGTGCCGCGGCGCTTCACTATCAATGACCCCTGTAGACGTGTCGTCGCGGGATGAAGATAGGAAGTAATAAAAATCAAAGCAGATCGAAGTCTGTTTTGGGGAGGGGGCACAGTGTGTGTGTGTGTGCCCCGGATGTTGCGATGAAAACGCGCCCCGCATGCCGCATCACCGTCGTGCTGCTACCGCCCAGCGCTACTTGCGCTGGGCGGGCGAGCGGGCAGACGGCGGTGGTGCGGGGGGGGCCGCGTATCTTAATGACCATGGAAACGGGGGGGTGGTGTTTGGTGGGCGTTTTAGGGGGGAGGGGGCGACTGGGGCGCAATATGTATGTGATGGTGGGTGGATTGGGATGGGGTAATGAATGTGTGGGGTTTATCTTGTCTATATAGGTGTATGTCCTCCTTCTTTATACACTTCTTGGATCAGAGATGAGTGCATTGTTTTGTGATACTGGTTGCGAATGGGAAAGGGGGGCGTGCTGGGCTTGGTGTTTGGGCCTTGGTAGAATGCTTGGTAATGGTGGGGACTTGGGTAGAGCTGTGTCTTGTGCGAGAGTGGTGGGAATTCTGGTGTGCAGTGAATCTGGTGTTCTGTCTATCGCGGAAAGAGGAGGGACGCAGGGATCAGTAGTGGTCTCTGGGGAACAGTATATATACTAAAATAAGGGACACGATATTTCCCAAAAGGGGGTCAAGCAGGCTTGGCTTCCACTATAGCATATCCAGCGCCATAATACTCATCATCTATCTTACAATATAATACAACACAACAAGCATATAACATAACCAAGGCCGTATACGCATAATACATATGCGGCACATTGCCAATTGTCCCTCCCCAACGCCCGCTAAACTACCTCGCAATCATGTCTCTCTTAATGCATATCTACAACCCTCTTGTCTTCATCGATCCTCATGTTTATCATCCTCCCCCGCAGGCGTCTGCGCCCCAATAACCCACCCAATGCCCCCAATCATCGTGCTCATCGCCGCGCTCCGGAGCTGATCCCGCTTCCGCACCGTAGACTGCTTAACCCCATCATTTACATCCTCCGCGCTCGCGCTTCCGCTCCACTCCCCTTGTCCCCCTCCTCGGGTTGCCACCCCGCCACCACCACCACCACCCTTAACCGTCGCCAGCGCAGCAATCGAGCGCTGTGCCTGCGCGGCACTCGCGCGCGTCAGGTCGAGGAGGGACATTGGCGCCTCGGCACCCGTGCGGGACTTGGCGCTGCTCATGGGCGCGCTGGCTCTAGAGAGCGTGACGGGGGGAGGCTCGACGCCAAAGCGGCCGGGCATGGAAGTATCGTCGCCTTGATTGTCCCATTCGTCTTCTTGCTCAGCTTCCTGTCTGATCTTCGCGTCGAGCTCTTCCTCGCAGCGGCGGAAGACGTTGAGGATCTCCTGGAGAGCGGGGGGAGGAGCGATAAGGAGCGCTTGCGAGAGGCATTCCATGCGTTGCTCTAGATGGCGGATTTCGGGGTTAGCGCTCGAGTTGCCGACGTGGCTGGGCTTGAGGGTGTATTGGTTCAGCCTGTACTTCCCCGTTTGGAAGGCAGCTTTCCAGGACCAGTTGTCGAGGACTTTGAGGGGGGCTTGGGCGGCGGCGCCCTTGGGGGTTGGGTCGGGGTAGGATGATAGAGAGGGCTTGGCGTAGGCGTCGCCGCTGATGGAGGGGAGGCGGTTGACGACGTAGGAGTAGGCTGTCTCGAAGTCGTTTTCGGAGAGGGCGGCGTCGATGCACATGCTTGTTATGCGCCATCTAGAGATGGCCATTTGCTCGTCGACCTGCTCGGGGGTCATTTTGGAGCGGCCTTCGAGGTCGCGGACTGTGAGGCCGGCTAGCACGATCTTTTCGCCGAAGTTGAGGAAGTTGTCAATGTCGGTGTAGGTTCTGGTGTTCTGGGCGAGAACCTTCTCGACTAGGGCAATCGGGTCGCCGTGGGTGTGGATGACTGATGGCCTGTATGGCTCGCCTGAGTTTAGAACCAGACGGTAGTTTGCAAAGTGATTCGCGGCATCAGAGAGATGGATGATGCGTTCGCGGGGGAGAGAGTCCCGGAATGTATCTGGAAATGCGCTCAATCTACCGTCATGAATCAGCATTTGAGCGACCATTTATAAATGTCATAACTCACATATCTAGGCATTTCTTCACGCCACCACGCGTCTTGTTGGGGTTGTTTGCGTTGTTGAAAGCGTGCATGGCTGAAGCTATAACTGTCGAGGACAGTTCTTCTTTGGAAAGAGGGGATTCTGAAGGTTTTTCATATAGAGATCGTGCAGTGGCATAGCCTGGTCACGACGGTTTAGCCAAATATTCAAATAGCATAACAAACAGGATAAACTTACGACCGTGAGTCAAAAGAGCAGTCAGTATCTCTTTCTCCACTGTATCTCGGCGTATTTGACCAAAGACACCACGGCCTCTTTGGGTAGTTGCACCTTCCAAAGATGGCGGTTTGCCCCAATCATGCAGCCACAATACTTCTTTCCTTGCGGTTACCCAGAGCTTGTCATCAGCGCCTGCGGAGCCTCCTAACTTGTTCAGATATTCTCTCAAGACTATATGCTGGTACGACTCTGGTTGATTATAAAGCATAGATCCTGTCTTCTCGATAGACGTGTGAGCCCCAGCTTTGAGCAGCAAGTATGAGCTTGTGATAAGGGCTTGAAGCAGGTGGACGGCTGCCTGCGTTGGAGCCGAGAAATCTTGCTTGTCATTCTTTAGGAGGGAGAGCAACTCTTCGATATATTCCCTTGCTGGCTTCCCATCTTCTGATAAGTCGGGAACAGGGGCTAGCCGACCAGCAGCTACTTCCAGTGAACTTATCGACGGCAGCTTCAAACGAGTGACGACGTTACGTAAAATGCGGTGAGCTTCTGACAATGCGGGCATGGAGTCTCCAGGTATACGAAAAGCAGCAGTGAGGGCGCAGTGTCCGTAACGTTCGTTAATTCGATGACGGTCCTCCTGGGAAAGCATCGCGTCGGAGTCCCCATAACTACCAAGGTCTACATCAGCGGCCCCTCCCCATTTCTCGATGGCATCTGAAACCGCGATATACGAAACGGGATTCTGGTTTATGATCCAAGCAAATACTGTATCCCAATCATGATACTGTGAGCCTTGAGAAGGCACAGCTCCCTTCAATGGCACAACAGTTTGCGCCCCCATTTCTGACGACGACACCTTCCGACGCTTCCACTGGTTATTGCCATATAGCCACGGCCCAGCCAGGCAGCGAAGATCACGAGCCAACGTGCTATCATTCGGCTCGTTCCCTTTGTCGGTACCCATGGTATTGGAAAATAGGAAATCCACGGCTTCGACAGTCCCTAAATCTTCGAACCATTCTATCGACTGTGTCTCGGTTTCTTTGGGGTGGTATTCGTAGTCGCGCCGTAAGAGCGGGAGGACAGTCCCAAGCATCCAGTCCCTGAGGTAATCGGATCGTTCCAGAAATGGAGCCAGGAGTTGCGGCAACTGGGCAATCAGACCAGTTTGCTGATCAATCCTATACGCGCGGTGCAGAAGGAATAGAATTAACGGGTCTTCGGGCGCATCGCGGTGAGTTTGGTCCATCCGCAAAGACAGAAGTCTAAGCTTCCGGACCTTCTTGCTGGCAGCTGCATTGCTTAAGCCGTCGAGAGGGGTAGCATCGATGGTAGTTTCGTTTCCTGATACATGGCCGGAATCGTATTCGATAAGGAGCTGAACATATTCTGAGCTGTCGAGACTCTCTGGGAGATAGGTGAGGAGGATACGCAAAATCAAGTCATGTAGTGTCTTTGGGTGGGCAGCTAGTAAAGCACGAAGTGTCCTGATATCTGCTCTGATGGCCGCTTGAACGGCGAGCAGAATAACTTTCGCTGGCGGGAGGTCCAAAGTCGCCATGCTCATTTGCAACCATGTAGATATTTGGCGGATTGCTCAGAGAAGGCATCTGAAATATTATATAATATTCATGAGAGCTCTCACATACTCCAAAGTTTACAGATACGTAGCTGGTCCAGGCAATATAAGGTTTAAGGCAACAAGGCATTAATGCATGGGTTGTTCCGCTGCGGTAACGACGACGCTCGCGGGATCACGAACAACCAGAGTAACGAGAGTGAAGATACCAAAGAATTGGCAATTGACCACCCAAGATGTCGTCAGGATATGGACTTAACGGAGGTATGTCAATTGAACCCACAACGCTTTACCATTGGCATCAATTGCGGTCCCTGGCGGCCCTACGGCAACATTTACTAAATCCCAGTAACTAGGTTCATCCCGGTGCTTCCCATTCTGGCAAGAAGTTCTAGCTTGCTACGTCGTCAACACAAACTCGGATGATACCTCTGGCAAGAGGAAGTGCCAGCCGGTTCTTGAGGATTACTACGAGTGTCTACACCACAAGAAAGAGGTACGGCCAAACTGAGCAGCACTCCGGTGGTCTGAGCCGTCAATTATTTACAGGCGCTAACGTCAACCTAATAGGCACACCGCGTTGGTGCGATACAGGCAGCATACCGCAAGCACCAAGCATCAAACCCACGAGAGGACGCGCCCAAGGCTGGGGAAATAAGGAACTTGGGATTGTTAGATAAGGACGACGATACGACGGCCCCGGCAGGAAGAAAATAGACAGGAGCTGTGGAGATTTGGGAGTGAATTGTACATAAGGCCGGCTATGAGTTAGGTCATTTGCCAACCATCTGAACCTACGTTACCTGAACAGTTTTGTTTTGACTTTCTTTGCTTCTATTATGAACGGCCACTCCGTGAAAGGCCCTCTGAGTGGAGACCTTATAGTCAATCCAGGACAATCAACCATGGACAAGGAGACATTGGCCAAAGTCTTTCATTGGATGCAGCATCTAGCTGGTGCGAATGTCCTTGGCCTTATAAAATATCTTTCTGCCAAGAGTGATTCAAAGTTATCAATTTAGTATTCCCAGTCCCTTGGGATCTTGCTAGCCACATTGCAGCAAGATATGTGTGTAAACATATACGTATAAGTCAAAGCAAGTGTGGTTTCGTTAAGTTCAATACAAGTATAAGCCAGGTTATAGTTGTCTGGCTTAGTGTTGTGAAATGTTGGATTATTGCCCCGTATTTCTGGTTACCAGTTACCATGGAGTGAACAGAAGCGCTTGTTGTGAATTCACCTCTCAACACAACCCTCGATTTATCTTCACAGCAACACCTTCCTTGGTTACAACTCACGTGGATGGTTTTGGAGCAGAGACATAGCTGCCAACATGCCGTCTTGCCGCGGCATAACGTTGTCAATAACATCAGCTGGTGATTCGAAAGTATACCCAGAGTTCCCTCACCCGGAAACCTCCCAGCTTCAAAACCTCGGATCATCTACTCCGCCAGGTAACAATTCCAAGGCGACTTCTTCATTTCCTACCAAAGAAAAACCAAGAAAGAATGTCCCCGACTCATCCAACCCCCATGTTTCTGTCTACATTCCGTCCCTGCCTGGTAAGTAATAATGCTCTACTTTTTAAGCATATCAACCTGACAATCTCACAAGGGACCCGATTCGTTGTGCTGTATGCTATAGATCCACCACATACAGATGGCACAAACGTTTTTCTCAAGCTGTTTATGAACGGTCGCCATGTCGCTTCATGGGGGATAGATCCAAGAACCATGCCAGTGGGCCGGGCTATGCTGGGTCTTTTCGAAGCCAACAGGAAGCTGAAGTCAAAGGCATCGATACCTAACCCAGCAGAAACAAAACCCTTCTATTTCAATAACCAAAAGCGGGATGTTTCAGCAGCTGAGGATGGCGGAGTAATTGAAGTAAGGGTCTTCAGAGCCTGTGGAAAAAGACGTCGAGGAGCGGTCCTGGATGCATTCAGAGGGCAGGACATGTTTGGGATTGAGTAAGTCGCACGCAGCAAGTCAGTCTTAAATATGGATACTTACATCAATGCAGATTCAAGTCTTCTGGGCTTCTTGAAAAGAGCAGGTACAAGTACTTCGACTGGCTCTTGGAGGACCCGAAAGATGACCCCTTTGTGACGTTCCGCTTTCACTACCGCACCTGGGAGTCTCTAGAAGCCTTACAGCTCGTCCCTGAGGACTGCGACCGCGAATTAATGCCAGCATTTTCTCTAAAGAACTCCCTTACCATGCCCAACCTGACGGGAGATAAACCTACCCTAACAGGCTCTAAAAGTGTCAGTAGGTTCAATAAAGCCACAGTTAACAATGCACCAGAGCGCCGCAGCCGCTCACGGAGCCCAGGTGCTTCATTGCCAACTAAAAGCATTGAGAACACCATATTTGGCCAAATGGTCGCAAAAGACACAGCTCTTTCACAGGTCCGATCTAAGCAGGCCGCACAGCCAGACGCCAATAAGCCAAAGAAGAAGTATCAGGTTCCTACATCGACATTTTCCATCTCAAACAAGGGAAAATGGAAGAGCCAGGAGAATCTCCAGCTGGACGTAAGGCCACTTCCAGAGCCTCCCATTGGAAACTCTCAGATGAGAAGATCTTCTGCATCTTCGATGGCATTTTCCATCGCGCCATCTTTACGGTCTTGGGCAGATGATGATAGGAGTGGATCCCCTGGACCAGTATTGTGTGTTGCAGCCGAAGTCCAAGTCCTTCACAGTCCTCAGCTTAACCAGTACGGGCGCAAAAAGTCAATCTCCGATGATGGCAGCAGTACCCCAAGCGCTAGCGATCACAATGATGCATACAGCGATATTGACCAATCTTTTCAATTGGCTCTTTCTGCGCCACCGGTCTATCCGAACAAGAATATGTCCCCAGTTAAAAGGTCTCCGGTTAAAAAGCCAGCATCTCGGGGTCTCCCTCTTTCATCCAGTTCTATCTTTCCTCCTCCAGCCATGAGACGGGATAGAATGCGACGCATCCGGTTCAAGGATCAAAAGCGAGGATCCAACTCCCCTACGGGAGGCTATGAAGCTGACCATGAGCGCCTCAATTCATATCATGGCTTAGGCCGTCCCAGCACCAGCGGCCTGCCTGCCAACATGCATATATCCCAGGTTCCACCACGCCTACTTGCTGTCAACTCTGGTTTCAGCTTCGAGTTCAACAACCCTTTTGAGATGGAGAGAAGTAGCCAAGGTAATGACGAAGTCACTCTCAGCATCGAAAACGGAAAGTCTGAACCGCGCGGCGGCGAAGCCCCCAAAAACCAAAACAGGGAAAAGAAATGAAGATGACTATGAAGCCCTAGGCATGCATGGTTCCCGTTAACTACGTTTGGCCGTTTCGGTCAGTAACGCCAGTTCTACAGGGGCAACACAGGCATGCTTATTGTGTTTGGCTACGATGAAATAGCAAGATTTTGTAAGATTACTCTATGCCAATTGACCGCTGTTCGCCGAGGGACTTGGATTTTCTAAAGACTACTCATCTCCATTCTTCGCGCGATTTTGTATTACTAATTTCTAGGCCATGGCAAGGCATATAGCTTCTCGTTTGTTTTTCGGGTTCGCAACTGCAGATGTACAATAAAATCCCAATACTTGACAACCAAGTTTGATTATCGTGATATCCAAAGGTGTTCGTAAACTGTGTATGGCAAATGGACAATATGTTAGTAACCAAGGAATCCAGGACTTTGATGGGCTACTTTGGCACCTTCACAATGAAAGCTATTGAGCAGCACAAGAACTAGTTATTCAAATTTGCGATTCCCCATTTTAAAGGATAAGTTCTGTTAAATCTTATTCTTCGATGCGTCTTCCTTCATACCCTGCTGAACCCAAGCCCTAGTCTCTTCTGCCTGCTTCTTCCTTTCTTCGGGGGTGGTAGCAAGCTTGGGCTTTGGGACTGGTACATCGCTTCCCTTCTTGACTCCTGGTCTGGCTTGCATCTTGTCTCGCCATGCCTTTAGAGTTGGGAAATCATCAATCTCGATCCCCGCCCAGGCCGCAGATGACTGCAAATCATTAGTTCGTTCTATTCCGTAGAGATAAAATAAATTATACTCACAATCCAGCCAATGTGAGCAATGTCAGCAATGGTGCATCGGTCACCAACAAGGTATCCCGATGATGACTTCTGTAGGTGATTGTCCAATACGCCATACAGACGGCGGGTCTCGTTCTGGTAGCGATTTATTCCATATTCGATGGTTTCAGGGGCATAGTTTGTAAAGTGGTTTGATTGCCCCTGCATAGGACCAACGCCAGCATTCAAGAAAAATAGCCAGTTATTGGTCTCATAGTACTCTCTTGTCCCTTTCGGATACGAGATCTTGTGCTCCTTATCATACTCATCAACCAAGTACTGCTGGATGCTCCCGGATTCAAACAGGTTGATTGTCTTGCCATCAGTGAACTTATCGGTCAGGGCCGGGATCCGGCCATTCGGGTTTATTGCCAGAAAGGAGTCGGTTTTCTGCTCCATCTTTCCCAAAGCAATATGTGTGACTTTGTACGGGAGGCCAAGCTCCTCAAGGGTTATAGATATCTTGACTCCATTGGGAGTTTGGGATGTATAGAGATGGATATCTGGGGTGGATGCCATTTTCTATAATATTTTTGAAGACCAGTGAAGGGAAAATGAGATATCAGTCAGGTTAACGAGAATATGACGGGGAGATGTCTCTTCTTATAGATTTGAGCCACAGTTCTCCTTTTATCTTCCATCTTGCTCAGCAATCCTTCTAGCTTACATGATCTAGGGACGTCATTACCCCTCCTTCGGCATTATCAAAGATTATAAATCACTAATCCTAAGACAGGGCGCAGACGGGGTATATATTCAACCGATCATAATTATAATTCTGTAGAAAACCGAGGCTTTTATCTCTATACACTATATTAAGCTTACATATAGAGTATATTCTGTTTTTCGTATATCGTTCGGTGCTCTCGTCAGCATTCAAAACATCATGTCACGTGATAATAACCAAAGTATGCAGGCGCGGCGACGCTAGTAGCGCTAACGGCTTCATGGTATTTCTAAAAAGCTTCGCCTTCCATCCTCGTGCCATAATCCAACTCCATCCAACTTCATCACAACGTCTTCATCCTCGAACCAATTCGATTCAAGAACAAGATGGCGTGGCGCAACCAAGGCACAACAGGCTCAAACAATATTCCTTTGGGAACCAAACGACGCTTCGGAGACGATGACAACGGCCCATCAGGTGGCAATCACGGGGAATATAACCAACAACCCTCGTCAGGCCATGGGGATGGTTACAGGCGTGGCCGTAGCCCGGAAAGACGTAAGTTTAAACTCTGCCCCTGTTTTTGAAACCCAAATCTAACGATGCTTGAAGGCCCAGAGCCAAATAACGATGGAGCTAAACCAGCCCGCAAAAAGAGAAACCGCTGGGGCGATGCAACCGACAACAAAGCTGCAGGTCTCATGGGACTTCCGACCGCGATCATGGCGAATATGACCAGTGAACAGCTTGAAGCATATACCCTCCATCTTAGAATCGAGGAAATTAGCCAAAAGCTCAGAATCGACGATGTCGTGCCAGCCGACGGCGACAGGTATATTTGTCCCGCTTATGGCATATTTGAACGAATAGCTGACATGAAAAAAAGATCCCCGTCTCCAGCACCACAATACGACAACTTCGGTCGCCGTGTTAATACCCGAGAGTACAGATACAGGAAGAAGCTGGAGGACGAGCGACACAAGCTGATCGAGAAGGCCATGAAGGTCATTCCTAACTACCATCCGCCACAGGACTATCGCCGCCCAACTAAGACACAGGAAAAGGTCTATGTGCCAGTCAATGATTATCCAGAGATTAACTTCAGTATGATTGCTAACCCTCTAACCTTTCTAACACTCTTAACCTCCGTTCCTCTCCCTTCTTTTCATTGCCGTGTGGCATTGCGTGCTGCATTCTAACCTCAGGGTGCGACGCCTTGCCATCACTAACCTCTCAACCACGTTTTGCTCTAAACTTTTGACCATAAACTAACACTTAGCTTTTTTTCCCTACTAAAGTTGGATTACTTATCGGCCCTCGTGGAAACACGCTTAAAAAGATGGAGACTGAATCGCAGGCTAAAATCGCCATTCGTGGTAAAGGATCCGTGAAGGAAGGAAAAGGCCGTTCGGACGCCGCCCACACCAGCAACCAGGAGGAGGATCTCCATTGTTTGATCATGGCAGACACCGAAGAGAAGGTGAACAAGGCCAAGAAGCTGATTCACAACGTCATTGAGACTGTAAGTGTTGCCTCCCTTTCTTGCCCGATTCAGCATCTAACATTTTTAGGCTGCATCTATTCCAGAAGGTCAAAACGAGCTTAAGCGCAACCAACTGCGTGAGCTTGCCGCCCTTAACGGTACACTCCGTGACGATGAGAACCAAGCTTGCCAGAACTGTGGTCAGATCGGCCACAGGAAGTACGACTGCCCCGAGCAGCGCAACTTCACCGCAAACATCATCTGCCGAGTCTGTGGCAACGCTGGTCACATGGCGAGAGATTGCCCAGACAGACAGCGTGGCGCAGATTGGCGCAATGGGCCTCCTGCTCCTGGGGGAGGTCCTGGCGGATTTGCTGGCCGCCCTGCAGCTGGCCGAATTGGCGCTGGCGATGCAGTTGATCGTGAATACGAGGTAAGTCAATTCTTAAATCTTCCGTACGTCTAGCAATAACTAACAACCCTTTAGCAACTTATGCAAGAATTGTCTGGTGGTGCTCCTGCACCAAATGGCGAAGCTCCTCAACGTATCGAAGCTGGCCCAGGCGGCTATGATCAAGGACCACCTGCTGATGCCGGCGATGTGAAGCCATGGCAACGTGGTCCGACTGGTGCTGCCGCTCCATGGCAGCAACGTGGCCGTGGCGGCGATGACTACAACTCGCGTGACCAGGCACCTAGCGGCGGCGCGGCACCATGGGCTCGGGACCGCGGTGGACGCTCTGATGACAGGGATCGCCGCGGCGGCGGTGACTATTATGGCGGCCATCATGACAACGGCTACGGTGCCCCGCCACCACCACCACCTGGAGGTGCAGCTCCTTGGCAATCAGCTCCCCCACCTCCCGCTGCTGGCCCAGCCTACGGCGGATACGGGGGCTACGCAGCCCCAGGACACGGCTCTGGTTACCCTCCTCAGCAAGCGATGGGTGCCCCCCCTGGGCTTGGCTCTTCGGGCGGTCCTCCACCACCCCCAGGCGCTCCCCCTGGACTTAACGCTCTCTTGGCGCAATATAGTGGAAGTCCTCCTCCACCTCCTCCGTCAGGAAGCGCGCCACCTCCACCTCCTCCTGGTTCTGCTCCTCCACCACCTCCACCGAGCGATCAACCACCGCCACCTCCACCAAGCTATTAAACTACCCGCTAGTAGCTCACAGGACACAGGGACGACTAACACGTCACATAGGTGATTAACACTGACAGAAAGACTGATTCTAACTGATGCAGCCCTGGCTTTAAGAGTTCACTGGGCTTTTTTGTTTCGCGTTGTTTCTGAATTAGTTGTAACTTAAATTCAACACTGTATTTTTATCGGTTCGCAGCTAAATATAAGCATAAATCACATTGTGATAGTTTATATATATAGTATGACAGGGTGATCTCATATGGTACGAATGACAGGGAACACATCCACCAATATTCCAAGAAAGATGTAGGTCATAGAATAAGTTCCGTTCGTACCTGATCTTGAGTATCTGTATTTGAGACATGCGCCCCGGGTCTGGGCGTCTATCCGTGAGGCTGAGGTGCCAGTGTTCGAGCGTCCCAAGATGGAGTACTTTGTCCCTCCAGGATCAGTATACATGACCTAGAATACCTACTGTGATAATCTCGTGAACGAACCCCACAAATTTTACCTACAATACATCATGTATAGACTATCAAAATGAATCATTGATTTGAAGACATTCCTCATCTTTCACAGGCTGTGGCTGGTCGTTTCTTCCCTTTGAGGTTGCGGCTCTTCGGTAGGATGCACCTTCCATACTAGGGGTTCATAGACACGGAAGGCAACGCACCTTCCCACTTTCCTACTTCTTAGTACCTTTCCATTACCCTTGTACTTGCAAGTTCATTGGGAGATACGACGCGAATTGTTTGATACAGCGAGTGAAATAAACACGCAAACACCGCTTCAAAGGCTCTGAGTCCCAGAAACGGCCGCTTGCAGATAGCCCAGAGCCTCAACCCGACGCGTTAATCCAACTCTCCTCAGCTTAGGCGGTCTGGCTGGAAACTAGGCATCGTCGACAACACCAACGGAGACGGACTCATGAGTGAAGGAGGAGAGACGCCTGCATTGCAGGTCATAGTCCTGGTGAGTCCAGTGCAATCGTTTGCGCTTTCTACATCCTTCCTGGTCTTGCTTCTCGTGGGAACCCTGCCTTGCATGCCGTGCTGTCTCACGGCCAGCCCTATATGTGGAGAATGGCCATTTTGGTGAACTATCCGTTTGATCACCTCCCGTCTTGTCTCAATCATACTCTTGATCTTAGCCCCCCTGCGTTTGTCTTCCAACATTGTGCTGCTTAATCCTCCTGTCGTTCCCATTCATGGACACGTGACTTGCCACCTGCCAGATGAAGATGACGCTTGGTGTAGCTCCTGTTCATTCTTGATTTTAATCGCTCCTTGAGATACCTCATAGTGTACTCTTGGAGACATCCTGCTAATCTGTGCACTTAGGGGTCCACTGGGGGTCCGCTAGAGGATAACACAACCGCATTCCTCGTGCGTTCCTTGTCTGAGGACTGGAAGAAGGGTTCCGTCTTGGCTGTTGATGCCGGAACTCATCTGTCAAGCATCGCAAGGATTATAGAGCAGCATCTTCCAGGACGAGAGCAGGTGGATGAAAAGAACTTCCTTACCACAGGCCCATTTTCGGGTCTTGAGTTACCTCACATATCGGCGAAGGCGAATGCAGGCCACATAACCAAAGCCATCGTTGACACCTATCTCATCACTCATCCACATCTAGACCATATATCCGGGTTGGTTGTAAATACCGCCGCATTGCCTGGTGTCAGGCCAAAACGTATTGCTGCACTTCCTTCAACGATATCAGCGTTCAAGAATCACATATTCAACAACGTAATATGGCCCAACCTTTCAGACGAAAATGACGGCGCTGGACTTGTCACCTACATGCGCCTAGTAGAGGGAGGATCGGCAGCCTTAGGTAATGCAGGAAGTAGAGGCTATGTTGAGATATGTGAGGGGCTTAGCATCAAGACTTGGTCAGTCAGCCATGGCCACTGCATGGAAAACCACTGGCATCGAGGATCATCCGCCGGGCATGGCCGCATTTCCCACGATAGCATTGATGCGACAGCTATGCAACGCTCTTCCTCAAACTCCACACCAGGGCAAAGGCATGACTCGCCTCGCCAACAATACTCGTCCCATCCGCCTCCTCAAGACAACATATGCGTTTATGACTCTTCCGCCTATTTCATCCGAGACATCAAAACCGGGCGTGAAGTATTGATCTTTGGTGATGTCGAACCCGACAGCATTTCTCTCTCACCTCGCAATCACCAAGTCTGGACCGATGCTGCCCCAAAAATAGCAAACGGCACTCTCAAGGCGATCTTTATCGAGTGCTCCTATAGTGACTCCCGGAATGACGATACTCTTTTCGGGCATCTCGCACCCCGCTTCCTGATAGAAGAACTTCTGGCCTTAGCTAGCCACGTCGATATCGCTCAGACGAGGAGAAACTCGTCGGGCACCCCTGGCGCGGCTCAATCACCGAGCGACCTTCGCAAGCGGAAACGTGTATCCCAGACCTTATCGGCAGCCGGCTCAATGTTGGAGGCTGATACATCAAGTCCAGCGGTGAAACAGAATGCTGAGCCATGGTCCGCAAGAGAAGTTATTCGCAAGGCCCACAGAAAGGACGAGGCGAATGTGAGCCCTCACACCCGAGCCCTACCGCACCCACCAAATGCTGGGCTCATGCAACTTGATTCTTTTGAATTAGACTCACGAGGCCCACGACCCGGAGGACGGGATATATCTCAGCCGGAGTCACCGTTTAGCCCTAAGCATGTGCAGTCCCAAACTCCTTTAACTTCCTCAGCAGGGGATATAGCCAACGTTGCACCAGAACTAAGCGGTGACGGCACCAAGACACCCTTGGGGAAGCCTCGTGATTTAACAGGAATGTTGGCGGGGTTGAAGGTGGTGATTATCCACGTTAAGGACAACTTGGATGATAACGAGCCTGCCGAGGACACGATATTGAGGGAGATGAACGAGTATGAGCAGCAGGAGAAGTTGGGATGCCACTTTGAGATTGCCAGAGCTGGGATGAGTGTACTGCTTTGATAGACGGTTGTTGTTTTGTTTGTAATGAGATACGCGCGGCGTTGGGGAGAGGTGATTTTGCAAAGCGGGTGGCGTGATGATGGTCTTTTGCAATAGGATTCGAGAAGGGGTGTAAGAACGCAGTTGGCAACATTGTTCGTTCCAAAGTAGGCCAGAGTATTGTTAATTGATGCACACATTACATAGAGTTTGGACAGGAGTTAGCCTAGTATTATACAACGACTGGTGCTGCTTGCAATCAAAATTCAACACTTACCATTCATTGCACGCTTTATAAAGTCCCTCTTTGCTGTAGTCTCATCATGATATTCAAAATGTAGTAAACCCGGGTTGGAGGAATTGATTTTAATATTTATTGGTATACGCCAATATCCATGGTCGCGCTCTACAAAAATGCACAATTGTCCACAATCTCTTATTGGTATACATTTATCATACGACTTCCAACCCATCCATCCCCGCCAGAACCCAGCCCTAACAAAAACACCCCCCGCCCCAAACCCCCAAAACCACTAAAATGCACCATGATCCCACCTTTTACTAGCCAACACACACCTACGAGACAGGGGCCATGCTTCTCCCCTCCAGTGGAGACGAAGAAAGGAGCGGCGACCCAGAAGATTTCAACGGTGAGATGGCCGCTTCTGACTGTGCCCTTCCTTGAGCAGTTGCAGACGGAGCTTTCCTCCGTGGCCCTCTTGCACGACCCTTCGTCATGTGGGTTAACTGTGGCCCGGAGTCTTGCTTCTCAGGCCCCTTGGATGCTAGCCGACTGGCAGTTTCTAGGTTGGAGCTAACTTTTCTGCTTGACCCTGCTGGCTTTGGGGGTGGACCCCTCGCTAGTATGCCTGCAAGACCAGGGTTGAAGCGCCCAGCAAGTTTACCTCCAGCGTCGAGCTTTCCTTGGGACGCTGTAGGAGAACCGGCGGAGGGTGATATTCTCGGCTCCGGTGAATTGTAAGGTAGGTTGTTTTTTGATAACGTGTCGGATAAACCTTTGTCAGAACTAGCATTATCTCGGGTTCCAGATACAACGGTATTAACCCTCCCCAAATTCGCTTTCCTAAGCAAGGCTTCAGGAAGCTGGGCTTTTACTGGAGGAAGCGTGGGTTGTGTGGCCCCGACCCCCCCCAGCTGTGCCTTCTTGCGCAAGGCTTCGGGAAGCTCAGTCTGAACTGAAGTTGTGGACTTCGTAACCCCGGTACCCTCCAACTGTGCTTTCTTGAAATCCTCCTTCTTTTTCAGAATAGCATCCTTAAATTCATCTTTACGCTCCGTTTTCTTCGGGCCACCAGTTAAGCTCAACCCAGCTTTCCCACGAAGAATGTTGTCCTTCAGCTCATCAGGGGCGACATAATTTTGAGTCTTGGTGCGCCGAAGCTGGCCGAACACATTTTTGAATTCTGGCTCGTCCTTGCTGACGGCGGTTGGAAGTACATGTTTAGGTTTCGCATTCGATATGAAGTCCTTTTTAGGCGGAGTTTCTGGTTTGGTTTTGCCAATAACCGGAGATGAGGGTTTAACAGCTAGAGGTGATGCAGGTTTGGGCTTGCCAAAGGCCGGAGACGAAGGTTTAATGGCTAGAGGTGTCGTAGGCTTTGTTTCGTCCTTTTTAGAGCTGGCTGTTTCTAAAGCGTCAATCGATACCTTGCCTGATACGCTATCGTGGTCGGTCTTTGTTTTGGGAGCAGCATCCGATGCTTTGTTTGACTGGCTTATTGGGAAAGCACCGCTTGAAAACCCCGCTGGTAACCCTCCAACGGATAAAGGCTGCGCAATTCCTCCCATTGGTGGCGACCTCAGTAAGCCTCCGATGCTCACCTGGTGTTTGTGGCCTGACGGTTTGTTCGATGTTTCTCCTGTTGGAACCTTTTGCTTGGCTTTGCTAATTTCTGACATCCAACTAGGCTGTTGAGGAGGGGGGGCTGGCCTGGGCTTCGGAGAGTCTGGTTTGTTTAAAGCGCTTTCAAGCCAGCTGGACTTTGTGGGACTCCATCTACGGGTGTCGGTGGCTTTGGGAGGGCTTGGAGGAGGGCTCGCGCTGAGTGCTGAGTTCTCTGGCCGGTCAACTTGCCGCGCAGAATATGCATCGGCTTGAAGTTGCGAGGCCGGTATTCCTGGCTTTACAAAGTCTCCGCCTAGAACGACTTCCGATTCGGAGCCCCATTGAGCACCTGATCGTCCTTGGCGGGCACCCTCGAGGCCGACTGCAGCATTGCTATGGCTCGAACTTGGTCTAGATGTAGACAATGGGGTGTTCTCTCGGCTCAAACTGCTGGGGCGTGGTTCCCGTGTGGGAGAATTCAAAATATTGCCAAGAGGCATCCTCGAAAGATCCTGGCTACTTCGATTACTTACGGTGGAGTTGCCGCGGGTCAAACCGCCGGGTGACTGTACACTCCATCTTTTATTTACACTGTCGGATCGTTTCATCATTGCACTCTGGACAAACCCTCCCATCCCTTTGGTTGGTGATATTGGCCGGTCCATCCTCTCTGGCGAAATGCGGCCCTGGGAAGGAGACATCGCGAGAGAACGAGTAGAAATTGGTTGATCTATATTTCCCTCAGCCGAAGATATTGATCCCGGCTGAGGAAACCGCTGTGCACTGGTTGCGGGCATCGGTGATACAAATCCAGTTCGACTCGTTGCGGAGCTATAAGCGCTGCTTTGTGTTATACTGTCTTTAGATGAGCCAGCTCTCGAAGGTGAAGATGTTCGATCTATATCCGGTTGTTTTGTTTCCTTGGTATCAGAGCTATCACTATACTCCCTCTTTGGAGTACGTGACATGCCTGGCAATCCCACGCGGTGGATATTTGGTATGGCTTCGTCTAAATCTTTAACCTCGACTTGTGTCTTCCGATATGCGGCAGACCCTTGTCCTCGGTCAGAAGTTTGTCGGAACCATGTGGGATCTTTGGCAGCGAGCGATTGTGCTATTTCGTTGCGGTCCATTGGCGCCGTGTCCCCTGACGGAGGTTCAGATATCTCTATTGGGGAACGTGTAGTGGTTTCGCCTCCAATTATGGAAAATGGCCGCGTGCTTGATCGAACCGGTGATTGTGAATTTGGCCTACGCTGCCACGAAAGAGTTGGGCTCCTTGACGGCATCGCGTTTGAGGGAGAGGCCCTGACAGATATGGTATGAACGACGTTCTTGTCTGGGACATCACTGCTGCGACCAATGGCTGATGGGCCATAATCTTTCGGAGGTGAATCTTCGCCAGTTAGGCGGCCCATGGTGTCGCCGAGCAGTTGCTCCCGATTTGATAGTTGAGATGGGCGCTGGAGTTCTCGAGATGGAGTCAAAGCCGCATTTGGTGATTGGGTGCGAGTTTCAGCGGAGGCAGGTTTATATGGCGGTGGGGTATTGGTAGGAGAGTCCTTTATTGGGGATATTGATCTAGCGCGTTCTGTGTTGTTGTGGTGTTAGTGAGACAGGACAAGACTCTGGGTAACGTTCAACGTGAATTCCAAAGACATGGGCAACACGCACCAGCCCGACGAGCTTGCCGTTCTTTTCGTCCCTGCAGAATCTCCTCCTCCAGCTTTTTGTTCCGCTCCTCATCCTCCTGGTCGCGCTTGATGCCCAGTTCCTGGATACGCTTCAAGAAGTCATTTACATCCTCAGCATCGGTTTCTGCTGTCGAAGGCATGGTGGGAAAAGATGACGGTTTTCAGCGATGTTCGCAACACATTCGCAAATACAAAGCAATGCAGTTGAATATACAAATAGTACGTTGTTCAAGTATGACGGCAGCGCTCGCTATAAGCTAGAGTCTTTCTCAAAGTTGACAAGATGCGATCAAGAGCTGGAATCAGCGGTCGGTTGTACTTGCTTCAATCTATTTAGGTTCGATTTAAGCGTCACTAATCGTAGGTCTTGGCAAAGGTCGCCCGCAGGACGCCGACCAGCATCCGACATAGGAGTCGATCCACGAATCGCACAGGCAATATATAGTATTTTTTGAGTCCTGATCCTATGTTCACCAATATCTCCCATAAAGTTGGGTTTTTTTGTGCTTTATTCCACCTCCGACTTTGGTGTTCCTCAATTGTCTGAAATGCACCCCTCCATGTTTTGTTTATGTCTTGGCCAACTCGGCCCTTAGCGCGAGGGGAGTTGTCGCTGGCGCGTTGTCCCTCGACAACCCCCGAGATGGGTACGGCTACAGAGCCGCTTGACCTCATAGCTCTCGAACCTGTTTCGTCCACTCCAGTGAATGTCGTCCGCGTAGCCATGACAACAAGGGCTGTTTGAATTATATGGCTCAGAACAAGAAAAGTCTGGCTTTAGCATCGTTAACCACCCAAGCTAGCCCTTCATTGAGGTTTGCACCTGTAACCGCGCTGCAACGAATGATGTGCCATTTATGGGATCGGATCTCATCTAGCCGCAAGCCCTAACCATGATCTTCCGTTAGCGGATGACTCTCAACATACAAGATTAAGTATCGTGCGCAAACCTCCTGTATTTCTGTCTCATCCATGCAGCCATTGACATCTGTCTTGTTCGCGAAGACCAGGAGACTTGCTCCAGACAGTCTCTAGCAAAACGCATGGTGTCAGTGTCGGTGCCAACATGGGTGAAAGGGATCGGTGACGAACTTCCTCTTGCAACAGACCGTGCAATTCAGCCCTGCAGTCTTCAAAACGCAGACGATCGGTCGCATCAACTACCCAGATAAGAGCATCTGTCTTTTCAAAGTAGTTTCTCCAGTATGATCTCAAGGTTTTCTGCCCACCAACATCCCCTGAACGTCAACGTTAGAGTTGCAACTATCCATGAAAAGTGGACTGAAATGCTAACAAATATTAAGTTTATACCTTACAACCAGAGTCAGCAAAATTCCAGGAGTTTCAGTCGTTTTTACTCACCCCTCATAATCTATGGTCTTAATGATGAAGCCTAGAGTTGGGCTGACGCTGTTAACATCTTCTCCCATGATCTTCTTCACAATGGTCGTTTTCCCTGCATTGTCAAGACCACTATAAATATCAGCTCCTGGAAAGAAACAAGACAAAGGTATTCATACAGCATCAATATGCGCATCTCCTTGTCCTTTAGACGCGCCTTTCTTAATATGGACAACATCGTTGTCGCCTGGTGATGGAGTGTCAAGTGCATTCATGTTCACAGAAGTTATTAATTCAAGCGATACGGTCACGTGGCAAGTGCCCGTTTGCCTCAGCCAGCACACCATCCATCTAGTTATATTACCACAAGGAAATTTTAAAATATTTGTGGTAGAATCTCTTGAAATATAAGGTGATAGGTGTTATAAATGCAATTATCAGAATAATTCCTTGTTTTTGACTTGTAATTTGTAAGAGTTGCAGTCACTCTTCAGCTTGAGTCTCAGATTTGGCCGTTATTACTCAACCGAAAATTATATACTACAGTTAGTATTCATATAGGCTGGTTATATTTGGTCACACATGAAAGTGGAGAAGTAGAGGAAGCAGCTTTCAAGCCGATTTTTGTTCGACTAGAATTTTTCCCAGTGAGGCTACTTGTGCGGCCCAAAAGTCCGGAGAGTGGCTGTACATGACAGCAGCGATTACAGCAACTATAATTCAAGTAGAGGCGCTTACTTACTCAAGGGTACAATAGGTAAGGTAGTTACTGACAAATTGAACTGAAAGGATAAGTTCCAAGCCTTTAAACTGCCAGTATTAATCCCGAGGGATATCGAGCCCCTTTTGGATTCTTGGGCGACACGAGTATGGCCCTAGTATTTCTCATTTGAAGCTTAGTGCAGCCATCTAGAATCATCGTTCTGAGTCTATGGTATTCTAAGGTTAACATGCAAATGATCTTGCTCTTTTTATGTTATTTATTGGGAGTGATAAATATTCGAATCACGGGCGCAAAAACCTACGGAGGCCTTAAGGAATTCCCGGAGATAACCAACTCGTACTCACCAGAGATTACTCGGGGTGAATTTCGCTCTATCAAGGCTATCGGGGTTATCGAGGTCATCGCTTGATTGTGCCAGCTTGTTCAAGTGATAGCAAATACCACTCTCTTCATCAACGAACTCAATCTGAGAACACTCAACCAACTTCTCCTTCTCAAACTTTTTACAGTTTATAGATACTTAACACCACATACGAGTGGGCTTGCAACTTCTATACCACGCTTTGCATACAGGAACGAATCCAGTTGCAATGCAGTCAAATTCAGTACTGCCCCACTTGAGGCGCCCAAATTCTACACAGAATCAAGAAGTCTCAACACAAGCCACTGCAATGCATTCCAATCCAATGACTCCTCATTTAAGACGAAACAGTGCGGCACAAAGTCAAGAAACCTTGACGGAAGCTACTACGGCTCAGGCCAGCCCAATGCCGCCTCACCAAAGGCGCCTCAGCGCAGCGCATAGCCAAGAAGTCTTGACAAAAGCTGGATGGGTCCCACCTCACATGAGGAAACAGCGAAATAACCAAATTGTTTCTGGGATGCTCTATCTTAAGCCGGACTCCAGTCCTGGATCATACGCTTCCAACATCGAAACTATGGTAAAAGAGTACACCCCCACAGAGACCGACACAATCGAACCCGTGGCACAATCTGCAAGATCACATAGCCCAAGGAGTATAGAGCCACAGACGCATGGCATGGCTTCCGCTAATGTGTTTACACCCCGCCCTCAAACTGGGACAAAACTGGTTGTTGCTTCTCCTGGAGTCGATTCGGAAGTGAAATCGACACAAACTCCAAATCAGAAACTACCCCCACACCTGCGAAGGAGAAATATGGTTCAAACTCCTACGGATCACAAACAGATATTCAAGCAAGACCCAATCTCACCACCAATTTCCCCATCTAATGATGCCAGTGCATCTTTATCCAGACCGAGTCAGATACCAGTTCAGCAACAGAAAGACTCGTCCGGTACTGTGGAGGATACCATCTCATCAGGAGTAAAGAAATGGCAAGACAACGTTGTCTCTTCGAGCAATAGTCCTCTATCCGCAGTTGGGTCCAGAGTAACGTCGAACATGCTGGCATCTCCTATTGCAATCACTTCGCCGGATCCTAGTTCGGCTGGGTCACCAATTCATATCTTCCCATTCCATCTAAGGAAAGCCCAATTTCCAAGCTCTCTTGTCAATTCCAAAGTCACCATAAAGCAGGATTGCAGTCAGATTTATGATAGCCCTGGTCTTCATTCCCGAAATGGGTCGGTAGCACCACAAGCTGGGCGTGCTCCGGTAAAATTGCCACCCCATCTGCGACGAGAATCTTCGATTCCGGCCGACAATACAAAACTTGCCGCTGAGCAGAAGGACCCGACACCGCTTAATGTGGAGGTAACTGCCTCTCAAGAAAATGGCTCTCAGCTATCGAATAAGGAACCAAAGCCACAATATATCCCGCCACATCTGAGGGGCAAAAAATCGAATACGAAACAGTCCTCTGACCTAAACAAATCGACGACGGTGGCTTCATTTCCGAATGGGACTGCATCAGGTTATTCTTCCAGTACTATAGGAGGTGTACTCCTGGGAGACAATCGGAAAGTTTCAACGGGGCCAAAAGTCAAACTCCAGGTTCTTACGACCCCATCTCCTCAGGCCGGCTCCGGGTCAGCTCAATCAAATTTGTGCCAGAAAGAAGAAGATAGCAATGGATTGGCTCAGGATGCCAATGACAGTTCTGCCAAAGAAGTGGTACCCAGAGTTTATTCAGATGCATCTATCAAAACTCACTCCACCCGCAAAAATGGTAGTGATGTTTCGGACGAGTGGGCAGATCTTCGAAGGCCCGGTCCGGTCAAGAGCCTGTGCATCAGCGACGATGACTTCCAAGATGATGCTTCGGTGAAGAAGTTTATTGGCGCAGCATTAGCTGAATGCCCCGGCGAGATTATCAAGCTCAGCAGTTTTAACGATGGTTATTTCTGCTACGGGGAACCCACGGGTGAAGATTGGAATTTGGATGATGCGGATACGTTTCTAAACGCCTATGTCAAGATTTGGCGGGAGAAACTTCCGGAAGAAGTTATCACGATAGATGTCAAAGCGACCAAGTTCAAGGAAAGCTTCCCAATCAACGCCAATTTATTTATGGATACTCTTGAACATCCTGAATCCTTTCCAAGTAAGCCCTTTCTACCATGCATTTAGCCGGTTTCTAATTCTTTGCAGATATCTCTACAGACAATAGAGAGAAACAAGAGAAATGGACTTCAAAGATGGCCATGGATCGAAGGCAAACGCGGAAGCTGGCCATCTCTCGGCGTCGCCAGCGGGGGAAGAAAACATATTTTGTGCCAAACATGCAGCCGGGTGCCCAGACTTTTGAGTGGGGAGAAGAAGCTGTTCCGGAAAAACCGTATATCACGATTCACGTCCGTCCAGCGGAGATGAGAGATATCCCTGGAATCACAAAAATCTACAACCAATGGGTCTTGAATTCTTTCATTCCCGAAGATCAGCAACTAGTCACCGAAGAGGACATCAAATCCGTCTTTGAGGCTGCACGAAAAGGTTCTTACCCGTTCATTGTCGCCATTCGCGGAGACCCTCCTGTCGGAAGCCGTGTGGTGGGGTCTAATGAGGTGGTTGGATTCGCCATGGTGGAAAGATGTTTGGGATTTGGCTGTGCCTCCACTGGCCGATCCCGATCCACAGCGACAATACAATTCTACGTCCACCAAGAATGCTTGCGACATGGCATCGGTGGTCACTTGCTTGACCAGATACTCCGACGTGTATCAAGACTGCACGTACCGTTTTCAGACCGCAATATATGGATCAATCCCACAAGAGACGCTCTCTACGAACATATCCCAAACAGATTTCACCAGGTTGTGGTCAATAGGCCCATGGATAGGCCAAATGACCCAGACTTCATGTGGTTCGATGCGTTCATGAAGAAGTACAAGATTTGGGAGAGTCATCGTACGTTGTCTGTCGCACGGAAGCCTCGTACAACGAGTGGGCCAAGTGCAACATTCCTCGATATTGTCACATATCAACACGAGGCAGAACTTGATGTGCGTGTGGAGGGTTGATGGACGATCATGTTCTAGGAATCTTTGAATTGGGTGAAGCTATTCTACGCTTGCGAGCGATTGGCATCGGTGCCTTACCTTCTGATTTTACTTCAGGTCGGAGCCTTGTCTCTGGCCTGGCTCTGTGTGCAAACACGCTGAGATGCCGACCAAGATTTTACGAGATTTTGGATGGGAGGGGTGATTGGGAGAAGTGATTGGGGGTGCGGGCGGGGTGAAGGGATGGTCTATGGAACTCATGAACGTGACTAGGATGGCATGCGTGGCCACATTAAAGTTAATCGGTTCGCATACTCAGATTGTCTTGATGCACAACAGATAAATTACAGCCTTTTAAAACCCAATTGACGAATTGCCCCCAAATTGAAATAACAACTTGGTCGTCTGTGCTCTTGTGCTCGCTGTGGTGGTGGATTATTTTCGGAGTTGGAAGACCCCTGTAACACCATCCCATTTAATTGGTAGATGTCTTTTACCGCCTTTCGCAGCTACCATTTTCTGCCCGAAAAAGTCTCGACAACCAGAATTCATCCAAGCCTGCACTTCATTTCTGCAAGGCCCGCCCAATAAATCCTCAATCTTCACACAATGGTTAGCGCTAAGAAGATAAAAGCAACGGACGACTTTGTTCTGACTCTGTCCGACAATGAAGACGATGCGAATCCCGAACTTGAGGTAGTGCCCGCATCCAGCGAATCGAAAAACAAGAAGCGCAAACGCGACAATGCTGCTGGTAGCAAAGACAAGTTAAAAAAGGCAAAGAAGGATAAGAATGTGGAAATAGATGAGGAGGAGGAGGGGAACGACGGGGTCTGGGGCGCAAAGGAGGATGATGACGGAGCCATGGATTCCGATTTTGAGTTCCAGCTGGAGGCGGCGGATGCAGCAGGAGAAATGGAGGAGTTCGAAGGGTGGGGGTTTGAGAGTGCTAAGAAGAGCTTCGCTGCCGGGTCGAAGGCCGGCGACAAGAGGGCTGTCGATATTGACGAGATTATTGCCAGGAGGAAGGCTAAGAAGGGCGGCAAAACGGAGGAGGTCGACGATATTGAGAGCAACGATGAGGATGCTGTGTTACACAACGACGAAGACGAATTCATGGCGGAGGATGGATTCGGCATGGGCGTTGCTTCAGATGAAGAAGAGAGCGGAGACGAAGCTGCAGAAGACGAGGACGAGAGCATGGGGGAAGCCGGCGATGATAATGGCGATGCCGACTCTGACGACGAGTCTATCGCCTCTGCACAACCGCACCCAGACGATGTCCAGGGACCCTCATCAGATGAGGACTCTGACGAAGATGTTGAGGAGGCTGCCCGTAGAGATGCATTTTTCGCACCGGAAGAGAAATCCGAGAAGACTGCGACGAAAGGTGAGGTTTTGTCCTTCCAGTCCATGTCGCTGTCGAGGCCTATCCACCGTGGTCTGGCAGCATGTGGGTTTTCGGCGCCGACACCTATTCAAGCCAAGACCATCCCAGTCGCGTTACTTGGTAAAGATGTCGTCGGTGGTGCCGTTACAGGTTCCGGAAAGACCGCGGCGTTTATTGTTCCCCTCCTCGAGCGTCTCCTATACAGGCCCAAGAAAGTGCCAACGAGCAGAGTCGCCATCCTCATGCCAACTCGTGAATTGGCTATCCAGTGCCATGCAGTCGCTACGAAGCTTGCCAGTTACACGGATATCAAGTTCTGTCTTGCTGTCGGTGGTCTCAGTTTAAAGATCCAAGAGGCTGAGCTGCGTCTTCGCCCAGATGTCATTATCGCTACCCCGGGTCGTTTCATCGATCACATGCGCAACTCGCCATCGTTTACCGTTGATACCCTCGAGATTCTTGTTCTTGATGAGGCTGATCGCATGTTGGAAGATGGTTTCGCCGATGAGTTGAACGAAATTCTCACCACAATCCCGAAGTCGAGGCAGACCATGTTGTTCTCCGCCACCATGACATCGTCTGTTGATAAGCTCATTCGCGTGGGTTTGAATAGACCTGTGAGACTGATGGTTGATGCGCAAAGGTCGACGGTCACCACTTTAGTGCAGGAATTCGTCCGTCTGCGTCCAGGCAGAGAGGACAAGCGTATGGGTTATTTGCTTTATCTATGCCAGAAGGTGTTTGCCAACAAGGTTATTGTCTTCTTCAGGCAGAAGAAGGAGGCACACAGAGCGCGTGTTATCTTTGGTCTCTCTGGTATGAAGGCTGCGGAGCTCCACGGAAGTTTGTCACAAGAACAGGTTCGTACAACTCTAACTTTCTCTTATGATCAAAGCTAACTTTGTCTCCAAGCGTATTGCATCCGTCGAAGCTTTCAGGGACGGCAAAGTCTCGTACCTACTTGCAACCGATCTCGCCTCCAGAGGTCTCGATATCAAGGGAGTCGACACAGTCATCAACTACGAAGCCCCTCAGTCCCTTGAGATCTACCTGCACAGAGTCGGTCGTACCGCCCGTGCTGGACGTAGTGGTCGCGCGTGCACTCTCGCGGCCGAGCCCGACCGCAAGGTCGTCAAGTCCGCCGTCAAGATGGCGCGGAGCCAGGGTGCCAAGATTGCCTCGCGCGTTATCGAGTCCAATGAAGCAGATGAATATGCTGCTAAGGTGGACGGGATGGCCGAGGAAATCGAGGAGGTCTTGAAGGAGGAGAAGGAGGACAAGCAGCTAGCACAGGCCGAGATGCAGCTCAAGAAGGGTGAGAATGTGATGGTGCATGAGGATGAGATCAAGTCCCGCCCCAAGCGTACTTGGTTCGAGAGCGAGGCGGATAAGCGGACTGCGAAGAAATCTGGGCGCGCCGAGTTGAATGGGCCGGAGAGCATCTTGAAGAAGAGCATTAAGGGGAAGATGAGCGGGAAGGATAGGAAGAAGCTGGATGACCATGAGTCAAGAACAGAAGGGAAGGTGTGGAAGAAGGGGAGGGCGGAAAGGGAAGGAAAGGGTGCATTGGCGCCACAGAAGGGGAAGAAGAAGGTGGCAGGTGGGAAACCACCAGGAAAAGGAAAGCCGCGGAGGTAGGCGTGAACTGTGGGAATGATTATTTATATTTTGAGAGGACTTTGTATAAACCTTCACGAACATGTCATACCGCTGTCCCTGCATTGTCTATGAATATTCTTTTCCCATCGCCCCACCACTAATTCTTCAAGTCTTTTACCTTTGCCTCTCCCCCACCCTTTCCTGTCTTTCCCTTGCCGTCGGCTCCATTGTGCCCTTCCACGCCCATCTCCTTCATAGCTTTCTTTACTAACTGTGTCGCCCGGTCTGCAACATCATCGCCCTTCCGCCATTTCACCAAAGTTACTCCCTCTTTACCCAAAAGTTCGTTTGCCCTTGCCCACCTTCTATTCCATAACTCCAACTTCTTGTTGATCGGCGGAGTGCTGGCGCCAGAAGGAAGATCAGAATCCGAGCTGTCAGGGCGCTTAAGCGACGATGATACGTCGGGCCGAGACGAGCGGTAAGCAGAGATTCGGTTTGAAGCTGAGGCAGCGTAAGAAGCAGCTTTTGCAGTCAAGGCTTGACGGGTAGACACATTATCCGATGAAGAGTTCACCGATTGGGGCAACGACAGATCACCGCCAAAAGAAACATACGACGAGACATTGGGCAGAGCATTATATGCTTCCGCTGCTTTGGCAGATGCAGCGGAAATATAGGTGTCATCGTCAGATGGCGTCTGCTGTTTCTGTTTTTCTTCGTTTGGGAGAGGGTTGTTGGGCTTAGATGTGCGTTGGCGGGCTTCGTGAGATGGTTCCGCCGGCCTGCCTCCAACACGTGAATCATGTGGTGTGTTCTCGAATGATAAAGTCCTGCTTCTTAATGAGAGGGGCTTGATAGGTCGTGGCGGTGGTGCTGGTGCTTTGGCTCCTTTTTCAGCAACAGACTTCCTCTTGATCTGCGGCGACTCTAGCTCTGCAAGGTCTGCACTGAAGTGCGAAGGGTGGTTATTGGAAGGTTTATGGGCCTCGTCGGGTTCATCACCAAAATCGATAAGGTCGCCCATTATTGGTCCTGTGCGTGTAGTTGCTCGTGCTGGCAGCGGGGGCCGCTTATCAGGCCGGTCTGCTTCGTCAGATTTCGCGATTCGCGAATTTCTACCAGCTTGCCCACTGTTTACTGATTTATCGGTCAATCTTCGAGAAACGTAAGACGCACCATAGCTTTCGTCAAAAAACGGTTGCTCAATTGGAGTGGTTACGTCTCGAATGAAAACCCTGTACTCCGTTAGCCACAGTATCAAAAGCATTTCGAGCTATGATAACATACCCAATAATCCTTCCAGGGTTCGCAAGCACAACATCCGTATATACTTCCAGATCTGCTTCCCCACTATCACCCACAAGCAAGAACTTCCTCTCCGGGAAATCTCGAAGGATTCTTTCTAAGGTGCCTTTCTTTCGTTCCGCAACAGGCTCGAATATCCCTTGCAACATCCCACTATATTGCTTCAGGTGGTAGCTTCCAGGCGGCAGCCCGGCAGTTTGAAAAAATGTTGCTAATACAGGAAACAGCTGCCACGGTGAGTTTGATACGTAGTGTATACCAACGCCCATATCGTACATTTGATTATACCACTCTTTGACGCCATCAATGGTCAGATCACTCAGGTCTCGAATAAAGGCATTTCTGAAGATCGTTCGTGCTCCGCTGCTAATCGATGAGTGCTTAATAGTATCGTCGACATCGCTGATCACGCTGACGCCTTTCGGCTCTGTGATCTTCACCTCCTCTGTTGCTGATAGGTTTTCAGAGGCGAGAACACGGATGTGTGTTGGCACAAAGTCTAAAGCGGCTCTCAAATCAAAGTGACCGGATTCGTTCGTCGTTACTGTTTTCGACTGAGACGACTTGTTGTCGTAAAAGAAGACCGTTATTGGTGTCGACACAAGCGGATTCGTCAAAAATGGCATTATTCTAGTCATAAGATTCGTATTTGCTGCCTTCAGCTCTTCTGGACTCATATCGGCCGGCTGGTTCCACGATGACCGTTTCGAAAGGTTACCAGATCCTAGCGGTTGCCCGGGAACTCCTTCGCCTCCTCGAGACTGGCCGCGGCTGTCGCGCATGCTATCGACGCGGTGTCCCTTTCCTTGGCCTTCACTATAGCCTCCTCTTGCTGCAACCTCCGTTTCGTCTTCTCCTTTCCGCATAATTTCTTCGGCCTCACGTGCAATCCTTTCCTCATCTCTCTGAGCTTCATGAGCCTCGTGCCTAGCTTTCAGGGATGTACGCTCAGGGCTGCCCTCGCGGCTCTTCGGCGTTTTCGGTGCAGGGACGCCACTGAGCTGTCGAGCAAGCCCTAGTAGTATGCGATTTTTGCGATTCATCGGGCCTCTATGAGGCGTATAAACCCAGCCTCTTACATCCACATCGACGATCGCCTTATCATCTTCGTGTTTTTCCCATTCCCCCTTCCACCACTCCAAACCACTGTCTATACTGTCACCGCTCTGAGTTTTCGACAAATCATCAGACGCCAGTTCCGAGCCGGGCTGTCGCTTTACGTGCCGTTTGCAATATGAAGGGAACAGAATCAGCTCTTCGTGTCCATGCCTAACAATCGATACATCAGGAAACGATCCAGGCATGGGATCCTTGTCTTCATCCTCTTTCCTTGCTTCCCATTTTGCATTTGCAGCAGTTTGATATGATTGCCTCAGTTCATTCGCGGCTTTAAGGTATCCTGCAATCTTCCGTCTTCTACCTCCTCGCTCCGGGGCTTCATTCACTTCCGCCCCCTCATTCCTTCCTTGGTCATGAGTTGCACCGTATTCAAAGTCGCCAGTTCCTCGTCGAGGATATCTTGGTGTGGTCATTGCAGTTCTTCTTACAGATACTGCATCCTTGTCAATATATTTGCTTACGACAGTGATGCTACGTTGGCGGCGGCCGCTGAGGTACTCGAGAATGCCTCGGCGTTGAGGGATTCGTGCTTGTCGCTTTCTCTGGCGGTCGACAATATATCTATAGATGCGCGCTTGGGTGCGGTGTTTGTAGTAGGGAAGGATATTGAGGCGGAAGTCGGCTTGGTGATTTCGAACCTTGCGCCAGGTTTCAGGAAAGAGGTATCGCAAGAATGATGTTCGGTGGTGAGGCTGGGAACGCGGGCTGTTCGTGAGGGACTTAGACGTCCGAAAGCGAAAGGGAGCCAGCTTTGGAGAGGCAATTACTGAATCACGACAGGTGGTTGCTCGTGTGAGAAATGGTCATGCGCTTCGTTAGAAGTCTTCGTGATCCATCGAGACTTGGGGAACTGGAGGTGGGGTGGGTGAACGTCATAAACAAGCCCGAAGACCCCTGCTATTTTTGGGCTATTGCCACGCGCCGGCTTCCAGGGTTGTTCCTCCGCTAAATGTCAGCTTCCCCGTAAATAGTGTCCTCCTGCCGCGCTCAATAAAACAGGAGCAAAGCCTTCCTGATACAATGCATAACGCCTCAGTTTCAAGAGTCTATGTGTGCAGTTTATTCAGCTTTAACTTTACAAATATATGCAAATCAATGGTTTCTTATTTACGAGAACTATACGCTCCCTCACTAGGAGGTACAGTAGAATATCTATTGTACTTCGTCGAATCATGAGATAAGCCCATCCCCACCTGAGCTGGTATAGAATCGCTCATAACTGGCTATATACACAAAACCATACCAAAAACTCCTCATATGCTATTCCAGGTTCCCTCGGTGTCATCTAACGCTAAGTCAAAGTCGTAAGCAGTAACTTTACTGAAAATCTCTATGTTGTCCAGCAAGATTCATATGCATCATCGCTTCCTGTCCCCAATCCTCCTCTGTGGTAGGATTGGCAACTTTTAATACTCCATCATTGCCCGACCCAGCGTGGGAGACTGGGCGTTGACTAGGCAATGTCCATGTGTCCCTTTTCCGCTCTCCCAAACCAGGCAGCGGTGGTGGCGGGTAAGATGGTGGCTTTGGACCTGGCTGTGGAGGCATTGGCGATGCATGGCGTTCTGGGCCACCAAACCTGGGCTCGTCATATTCCGCTGTTGACGAAAAAGGAGCCTCTAACTCCTGCAAGTTGGTGGCATTTAAATCGGGGTTGCCACGCATACTAGCGCCTGGTCGCGCTTCTGTTGGTGTATTTTCGCTCGGGGCGGCAGACGCGATAGGTATATCTCTGTACTCGCTGACTGGCATTTCCGCCACTCCTGGTGGCGGTGAGTATGTGGTGTAACTCTCACGCCTTGCGTCTGCTTCATCCCCCTCCGTCAACTGAGGCGCAGTTTCGACGTTGCGAAGGCTGCTCGCAATGATACTACTATTTCGCACGCTGGATCCATCTATACGCGGCTCGGCGCCTTCGTTGACATTTTCTAGAGCAGCATCGGCATCTCGAATGCCAAACTGGGCCATTGTGCGCATTTTTCGAGTAACCCACGATGCGAGAATCTTGCCACGCTGTTTCTCGCCAAGTCGTGAGCGAGGGAAGTCTCCTTTGTTGACAAAAGCAACAATATCAACAACAATCTGATGCTCATTAAGGATCGCGTTGACGATGACGGGCACAATGGATGCTAGATAGGCTTTTCGTGCAACTTCAACGAGGACAACAATTAGCCCACCAGCTTGGAAGACAGCACTATTTCGAGAGTTAGCAAATGTGCACAGTTAGGTTTGGGGGGGTAATCTTACCTGCCACCCGAGACAATGCTTCGATGACACTTCTCGACCGAATATTCGATATCCATAGGGAAATGGCTCAAGCCATTGATCTCGAACGTCTCTCCAATACTGCCAAGTACAAATAGCACCTGCATGTCTACCTGAGCGCCATTTGGCCCAATTGGCCTGCTAACATTGTATAAGAATCCAAGATCTCCGGTCCGCACGTACTGGACGGTTGGGTCTCCATCAACAGTTCTTCCGTCAAAGCGTTCCGAGTCAAACAGATCCTTTGACATATAGAAGGATTTCACGCAAGCCTCGGACACGACCCAGATCTCACCGAACTCGCCATCGTGGCACAAATGGCGGCTCTCCGGGTTGACAATCGCTATTTGCGTTGATACCGGGACCATGCCCGAATCTTGCACCAACAACGCTTTCGGGTCCGACTCGGGGTCAACTGGGTAGATCAAACCTCTCCGCAACGCTCTCGTGTCAAGCCAAAGTTCAATAGGCTCGATGCACATATACGACCGCGATGCTATCATCGGATTTAAAATATGCGAATAAATCGTGTTGATGGCTGTCCTATCCAACCCTGTGGCGGCGAAGTGTAAACGCACTTTCTGGAACACATCAACGCGTGGTCTCCCTTCGGAAGAAATCATCATGTTTTTCAGTTCATGCAGGGCGAATCCTTTGCCAGGCATCATGGCCATAGCATGGTCCAACATCTGAGGAGTCGCATATGTGTCCTTGATCTTATACCGAGACAAAGTCTGGAATAATGATCCAGGGTTCTGTGCAAATTCCACTGGCGAGAGAAGGTAAGTTGGCGCGCCAACAAAAATACCCATCAGGACGCTATGTATAAAGCCAAGCCCACTCGTACTACGCACACATCCCATAACAGGACGCGAGCTAGTCATTTGACAAGTTTCCTTCTGCACTTTACAAACGCCCATAATCGTATCATGGCCAAGTTGGACAGCCAGGCGACGTTGGTCAGGTGTCCAGTATATCCACACAAGAGCAGGAAATCCTGGCTGAACCCACGCAGGTTGCATTGTTAGACCAAGATCTCTGCAACCACTGTTCTGCTTGGAGGGCTTCGTCGTATTGTAAATAGGTGGCATGCTAATCTTTAGTACCTGAGCAGACTGCTTCAAGTGTTGAGAGACGACTTTCAGTTTTAAAAGGTGGTCCACCTCCTGATTAGCTATAATCGCCTTGACCTTGTATTCGGAAATTATGTGGAGAATTGCTGGCGCATCTTCACTGAGCCGGTTCTGATCAAGTGGTGCCATCGGTATTGCCGTTACTCCTAGACAGAAGCAGGCATGGACTGCGTATATGAAGTCTTCGGAGTGCGTATACATGAGCATCAAGCACATACCTGCTCTGACTTTCACCTTATTCTTGAGGTAAATAGCCACAGCAGCAACCTTGGTGTCAAACTTTTTCCAAGTGATACCTTTAGCTTCCTTGCCTCTACTATCAATGGTGCAGTAGGAGAGTTCTTCGGCCTGCCGGGCAACGCGCCATTGTGACAAATCGACAATACTAGTGAAATTGTTCAACGGGGTCGAGGTCCTGTCATCAATAACTACTTCGCGAGGGTCGAACCCAGAGTATTGTTTCTCTCCTGGTAAGAGGATATCTTCTCTGGTCTGTGACGCCAAAGGCGACCATATGCCTCCCATCGGGTCAACGCCAACTGGAAGATTGAGGACCGCCCTTTCAACGCCAAATTTAACGTGCACACAGGGGAGATTTCCAAGGTCAAACTCTTTTCGGCAAAGCATGTTTCCAATCTCCCGGCGGCCGTTCTTGAAAACCTTTGGCAATGTATTCGGGGCGGTTATCATGACGCAGTATACGCGGAGATGGTGTTCTTGCATGAGAACCTCCATGCATTTTTCGGACAATGAGTCGAGCAATGCGGTATCGAGCTGACGCGGTGGCCCTCCTGACGTGGTTGGTGCCGTTGAGGCAGACTGCGATTCCAGTAATACAATTGGAAGATGTTCATCGTTAACAAATACGTCGAATGCCGAACAGTCGAAGATCTTTGGCACATTTTTCATAATGCTAACGATAATATGCTGGACGAAGAAGTAGCGGAATTCGGCGACCTCATCATGGCCATGCTCAACCCATTCAACCTTTTGTCGAAGGCGATCTTCGTACAATCCTAGTACAAATACTTTTCCTTCAATTACCGTGCCCAATAAACCGGTACGGAGAAATTCTGGCTCAATTACCATTGGTGTTGGATCACCATGGGCGAATTTGTATGGCCGAGCATGAAATATTTGCTCGGTATGCTTTGGGAGTGCCCAGAACCCCCCTGAAAGAGATGGCGAGTCAACCCAAATCTCTCCAATAGTGTGAGGGGATGCTAATAACCCTGACTCGGGGTCCACAACTGCCAAAGTTGCGTCTGGTATTGGGTAACCAAAGGCACCCACGCGAACTGTGCCAGCTTCGTTTCCTCTTTTCTTAGCTTCGTTGCCAATCGCGATCACAATGACTTCATTCGTCTTCAAAGCTTCGCGGTCTAAGAGGGCCTCTCCAAGCTCTGTTCTTTCTTTCCTTTCGGTTGGCGTTGTTGTCCCGCCTCCCCCAATGAGACTACCAAACCCATTCTGGCCAGAGATTCTCTCTTTCTCTTCGGCCTTGTCTTTCTGTCTCTCGTCGATCGATGATGTTTCCGAGCCGATCTCCAAGTTCAAAGGGCAACCCATCCTCTCTTCTCCTCCAAGCCAATCTCTCATGCTAATCACCATGCCTCCGTGTTCAGGTAGGCAAAGCATTGGAGCTACAAGTTCTCGTGCTCGAGGATTTCGCATTGGTTTCAGCCATCTGTCGGCCAGAACCTCATGGAATTCGCAGTCCACAGTAAGGGTATCAATCAAACATAGTCTGACGTGCTGGAAATTCGGTTCCATGCCTTTCTTGAAATTTCGGGTGGTCATCGGATCTTGCTGGTAATTGTATGCCGCACGCTTCAGCCCCGGATAATCTGCTAGCATTAGAGTAGCTTTGTACTTGGTAATTATGTGTGCATAAAGCCCAGGCGTCTCAATCGCAGCACGCTCTATCCAAACATTGGTGTGACCCCCGTATACGGTCAAAAGCACACCCATTATCATCCCAATGCCATGTCGAGGATCCAAATATGACAGTAATATGTCACCCTTGGTTGTCTTTGATCCAGACATTGGTCGTCCGCTTTTGTCCCGTAGCGACGAATTGAATGTGTCGCCGCCGCCTGTGTTTGATGGGACAGTATCCAGTATCGCACTTAAACATGCCATTTGATGCATTATTGTTCGATGGCTCATAACCACGCCGCGTAAGTCCCCAGTCGGTGCCCGTGAGAATTCTATGTATGCAAGGTCAGGCACAGCCAATGGAGGGGTTTCGTCCTTCTTTTTTGGATGGAAGCTGCCGAATTCGTTTGTCTTCCACCATTCGACACCACGAGGCCAGGTCAGCTTTTGTGCCGTTATATCTCTTTGAAAGGCCTTCAGGTTGTTATCGGTTGTAAGTGCCAAATGTGCCTGGGTTGAAGTAAGAATTGTGTTTAGCTTCACATAATCTTCCAAGTCATTGACTGGAACTGCGACGACTCCGGCAATAAAACAGCCAAGAAGGGCAATGGCAAATTCTATGATCTCCGTGTCGCGGTATATTAAAGCTACGCGATCTCCGCGATAGAGTGAGCTTTTGTCCCGGATTACTTGTGCTACTTTCTCCGCCCTGCTGCTCAACTTATCCCAGGTTATAGACGATATCTCTTTTCCTTTGCTGTCCAGTACCCAGTAGGCTGGTGCTCTTCCTGTGGTGCGGCTGCGATGGCGTAAGACCGCTGCTATGTTATCGAATTTCGACATGGGGGTAATTCCATCATGAGGATCGTATACTGCAAAGGGCACATCTCGCGGCTCCAATGGCATCTGGTAGTCAAGCGCCGCTGGAGGCGGGAGATCATTGGCTGTAAGCATTGGTGGCGCCACACCTGCCGTGGGCGAGAACGTATCGCTAACTGAGTATCGATGCATTCCACCGGAATAATCATGTTGTTGTGGCTGGTTGTCATAGGCTTGTTGGCCTGCAAAGTCTGAGAAATAGACTTGCTGAGAATCAAGCATAGTTCCTCCACCTTGACTTTCATCATACGACATTGTCCCTCCATGAGACTGGTCGTACATCAGTGTCCCGGCCTGGCTCTGAATATATGCCTGAGATTGGTGCTCCTGGTAGCCTTCTTGATGTTCTGCGTTATAGGTATAGTTGGCACCGGATGCCATCGACATAGCTGACCCCTGAGAGGGCCCAGGTGAAAAAGGATTTCCGCCAACATCCAGATACAGTGAATCTTGTGCCTGCAAGGGTGGTCGGGGAATATTTAGTGGATCAATTGGTGTGAATCCCCGGGTTTCCGGGTTTGGTGAGAGCTCGGATTTTATGTCTTCACTATAGGGTTGGTAGGTATTCGGCGTTGGCTCAAAGTGGCCAGAGGAAATTCTGGCAGGTGATTGAGCAGGTATATCAGGTGAATCGCTATATGCGGTTGACTGTCGCTGGTATCCCTGCGTCTCGTTGCCATTAGGCGCTGCGAGCGCAGCATTGCGAGATCCGTCATTTGTGCGGCGGGGTGAATCGTCTGGTGCATGGATTCGTAGGCCCCTCGTCTCCGTCGAAGATGAAGACCCTAGGTATTGAGATAGTAATTGCGTTCGGCGCTTCTGGTATCTGAGAGAGGGAAAATGTCAGCAACTGCGCCGCGCAATGGCCCCAATCTAGCACTCCTTCGTGGGTCGCAAGCTTCTTTGAACAGGACCATACCCTTTCTGTGTGATATCCCCTTCCTATTGGTAACTATTAGCATCTACCAAATCGAATGTAATGTGCCAATGACTGAATAAGCAAAAGATGGGCGGGAAACATTATACACATCCCCGCATTCAATAAGGCGGCGCCTCGTAGCTCTGGATTGGGAACCTTGCGAAACATACCTCTAGCTCGAGGTCAAGCTGCTCGAGTTTGGCGCGCAGCTCTGGGTTATCTCCTGCGTCCATTGTGGGTGGCCCTCCGTCGACTGTTTAGAAACAGGTCATACGGAAACCGGCACCAGAGACGAAGTCGCAAGTTGCGGTCCAAAAGTAAGTTGCATTCGGGGTGGGATGGCCCATGGGTTGCGCTCGAGAAATGGATAAATAGGATCGATGAGCAGACTTTTAAAAGAGGCACGGTGTAACAATAGAACAAGTTTGCGTCGGTAGAAGTGATAAATCTACTGTTCGTGCTCTGTCTCAGGAACGCTGACGAGTTGTTAGCCTTGTCCGCGCGACCCAAGATAGATACGAGCCTGATGTGTGGATGCAACCTCGATAATCAGGCCGATGCCGATAATCCCTCCCTCCCGGCCCGCACTTACTCCTCTTGGCCAAGGAGATTGATTACCTAAGCGCCAATGCGGATCAACCGCAAAAGCTAGACGGCATATTTAAATCGATTTTCAACTCCCAATCTTTTACATACAAAAGCGCGATGTGTTCATCTTTGTTGTGTAGTAGACGTCTTAACAGATTTGCTTCACATTGTTCCACAACTTGCTTACTCAAACTGTAAGCAGCCTTTTCTTCGCTCAGATCAGGTTCCTGTTGTGTTTGTGTCGCGGTCACAGCCCTCAAAACGACAGTCTTGTCGGTAAGTCACTCTTGTTTTCTATCCAAAATGAGGCACCCTCATGTATGGACCGTATTGGACAGCCTCTGAACAAAATGATGAATACCATGCTGTAACTTCTCAAAGCCCTATGGGCTTACTGATGACACACTTGGAGACCTTCTGATATTAAGTCGTCCAATACCGCGTCTTGTTCGAAATTCATTATTATGATTGTTTCTAACTTTCATTGTAGGAAACTCTCCGCTTGATAAGAGTAGGTTCTGGTTCTGATACGCCTAAACACGGTATTGAGGCTCCAGGTTTGTGTATGTGTGGCTTTACCAATGCCGTCCTGGCCACGGCTACCTTTGTTCCCCATTGATACTCCACCTTTCATTCTTGTTGCTTGTCAAGGTGGCACAGCCAGTGTCTTTATTACGCGTAGCCAATAGCTATAGATACCGAATGAGAGAGATAATTATAATTCCATTGTTGCTTTGCCATTGTCTTTGCTTTATGAGTCCTCAAGCGTTCCTCTTTGACGCTGAGCCATAGACGCTTTTCAAAGGCAGATATGGATGGTGTGAACGGGACTATATAATATCTCGTGTGGCTCTCATTTGCTTTGTTGTATATTTATTACTGTTCGTCAAAAATCGACGAGAATTACTTTTCAGGTCAAGACAGGTTGTACTCTAGATTTCGCTGGTCGAAATTCAATGACTTCTCCAAGGCAACATATATTTGGGCTTGGCCTCGTTTTGGAGGCAAATGGCGATGCAGATCACCAAAATTACGATGGTTTAGGGTTGTTCAGCGATATATTCGACATTGGCGACGGCTGTGGCGATACTGATTCTGGGTGTCTAGGTACGGAGAATGTGAGCTTCAACCAGAATATCGATAATAATTCACAGATACAGCCGCTCATAATAGCTGAGACACCGAGGCTTCCCTTCAGCAACTCCCCGGATATTCAACGCCAGCACGTCATAAGGACCGAGTCGCCAAGGTCTCCATTCAATAACTCAGTGAATATTCAACAGCATCCTGCCATAACGAAGTCCCCATGTATTCAACAACAGCGGGTCACAACGAAGTCCCCAGATATTCAACCACAGCCTTTCAAAGGAACTGAGCCAACAAGGTCCCCTTCCAATAACTATATCTCCCAGGGCACCGAACAGCAGCCCATAATAATAAGGGAGACGCCAGAGCTTCCTTCCAATAGCTCCTGGGGTATTCAACAGCAGCCCATAATAATAAAGGAGACGCCAGAGCTTCCTTCCAATAGCACCTGGGGTATTCAACAGCAGCTTTCCAATGTTCTCAACGAGGCCAGCAATGATTCACAACCACTGCTGGGAGATCTATACGCCGATATCTGGGACCTGCCATCGCCAAGCGACCCATTCTGGTCTCACTTTCCCCGGGGCCCAATCCAGACTCAGACGAATGACAACACCGGCAATCAAGAAACAAACCTTGGTGCCTATACTTATACGGAATACGATCTAGGCAATGACCTGTTCCAGACTCAGACGATTAACGACACAAGCAACCACGATACGAATCTTGGTGTCTATAGTGAACAAAATCCAGGGTTCGCCGGACATGCTCAAATTCCACAAGAACAAACATCATATGTCAACCAAGACGTAACATATACAGCCCAGCCTCAACAAGGCAGCCCTCTTCCCGTCGGCCAAGGAATATCAAGTAATACTATCAACGAGCTATCCGAGCTCCATCCATTACGACAGTACCTTGCCCAATCTTCTCAGAAGCCCCCTGGACCGCTCAAGCGAGTAGCAGGTAATGAATATAATCCGGTGTCAAATGGTGCCCCAACATTGCAAATACCCGCAGCCAAACGCCTCAAGACCAACAATGGCGCCGCCTCTCCACGTTCCCGGAGGGCCACAGTCAAGGACGAAAGCATTAACCCACGCACAGCCAGGCGTATCGAGTTTGATCCGACGCAGTACTATCAACCCCTCGAACGCATACCACAGAGTTGGGGTACAGTCGAGCCCAGTGGCAAGCCCAAGTTTCGCTACAATGGATTCGGTGAGCTCAAGCCCGGTAAGACCTTCACAAGCGGCGAGATGTTAGAGTACCTCTACGGCACATTTCCGCGCCCCGACAACCTCGAATCCAACAATCCAAGTCTCTTCATACAGTGCGTCCCCTCGGACTCAAGCAGCCGATACCCAACCACCCTCTCCAACAAGTGCCGCTTCACAGATTGCCCCGTCAAGACGCGCACGATCCCCAGCGGCCATTTCCGCGTCGCGTTCGACGAGCAGAATGATGAGAAGCTCGATCCGTACCACTGTGCTGGTTACGTGCATCTGTACTGTCTAGAACGCTTCTGCAACTTCTCTTGCATGGCTGAGTATTGCAATGTCGTCCCCGACACCCGCGTCTTGCGTGAGGGGAGGAATAGAATGTCCATTACGCGGGACCATTCCGAGCTTGCACGGATGTGCATGGTGTATATGGAGGAATGCAGACATCGGGATCCACAGGCTAATGGGTGGGAATACAAGAATACTCTTTGCAGCGCGCTAACTGAGGAGTATCTTAGGCTTGAGGCGAGAGTGAGACGAGCGACGAGAGAGAGGCAGGGAGGGAATAACATCGGCGTCCATAGGAATGATATGCAGTTGTATGCTTGGGGGGAAGAGGATAAGGTGATGCAGCGGTCGATAGCTGCTCAGAACAAGCCGAAGAAGAGGAAACGCCGCTCTGACGAGGAGGATGAAGAGTGAGGCAATGGTTACGAGTGAGGTGAGTAATGCCCTTTGTAGTATGTACTAATATCGACAGTTATACCTTTATTTTTATTGATACTATATAATACTATTTCCAATCATTTATGCTATGTATAATGTGAATTATTTTATTTTGCGTCTCGCAATTTATTCCTTTCGACACGAAATAATAGAAGCCACTCTACGACACTAAAGGCAGGAATGTCATATAGACCCCATACCGGTTTAGTACAAACGGAAGGTACGCATTTTACGAATATAGGATGCACATCCAATACAAAAGGAAGGCGCACCCAGTACATATAGGGGCAACGCAGTTAGGCGGTTGAATCATAAAACTAAAATATATGCATATATATACCATTCCAAATAACTCCTGATATCTTTAAAAGGGGATATGGTTTAGTGGTATAACGCTTCTTTAGCACTTGATCATCTGATCTGGTACGACTTAGAAGAGGTCCGGCGTTCGATTCGCCGTTTCTCCACTTTCTTTTTTGCATATTTTTTTAGCCCAATATACAAATAGGCGACAGACGACCTCATGTGTATTCCGTGTGCCAGCTCGCCTTTCTTTTCCACAATCATACTATATTTGCATTGCATTATAGAGGTTTCTAATGAAATTATTTTGCTAAATGCATGGATGGAAGACGGAATGGCTTTTTTTAGTTGTTTCTCATAATGATGGTGCCTGTGAACCTCAACCTAGAAAGGCGAATAATACCTGTATGGAAAACCACCATCATAGCCTCCTTCTTGTCTTGTCTCTCTCGAAAAAGAGATAAAATAGATCAGAACATACCCCTCATTTCCTAATTCCCATTACCTTCCCAAAGAAATAGGCCAAATACAGACACAAGCATGCAAAAAGTAAATAATCACCAAGACGAAAAAAAGAAATTATAGGACCTCGGGAGTCAAATATAAGAAACCCAACATCTCCCATCAACACAAACAAACTCATAACAAAAATATCACATTCCCTTCGCGTCACCAAGCTTCAAATAGTTACGTAGTAGTAGTAGTACTAATTCACATTTTTTCCTAATTCTTTAATAAAAAACGTTTCCTCCGGCAATCCGCGTTGTTGTGACGGACGCCAAAAAAAAAGTTATAAGACAACCACGACAACAACACACAAAAAGATTTTCCAGTTTATCCCTTCCACCCCCTTTGCCACCTTCACACCCATTTGTGTCCCCTCTCATTTGAATTATTTGGCGAGAGAGGTAACCAACTTGCTAGACTACAAACCCACAACCCCCGAAAAACCCCCCAGCAAATCCCATTTCATTTATAAAAAACGGGAAGACGCAAAAAAGTTATTCGAAGATGGGGAAAGAAGCAGCGTAAAGACTGCGAGGGCAGACAATCTAAGCGCCCAAGCTGGGGAACGCCTTCTGGTCCTCGGTGTTGATGGGGGCGCCGCCCCTGGCAGCGCCACCGGCGCGTGGGGCACCACCTCTGGGTCCACCACGTCCACCACGGGGCGCGCCATCGCCACGGGGACCGCGGAAGGCACCGCGCTCGCCACGGAAGTTGCCACGCTCGCCGCGCTCGCCGCCGCGACGGGGTCCGTCACCGCGTCCGCGGCCGCCACGACCGGAGTCACGGCTGGGCTGCTCGACGAAGCGCTGGTCGATCTCGACGACCTCCTTCTGCTTGCGCTCGCGCGCGCGCTTGGCCTTGGTGGCGGCGGCGGCGATGAAGGCCTCCTCCTCGTCCTTCTTGAGCTCGCTGGCGCTGGCCCACTTCTTGTCCTCCTTGGTGCCCTCGTTGGCCTTGCGGGAGGCGGAGGCGGAGAGCGAGAGCTTCTCGGCCTGAGCGATCAGGTAGTCGGCGTAGGACACGGAGTTGTCCTGCTCCTCCTCCTCGGGGGTGCGGCCGTCGGCGTTGACGGGGGCGGCGTCGCCGTCCTCGGTCAGAGCGACCTTGCCGTCAGCCTTGGCGAGGGCCTCACCGGCGACCTCGTCGGCGCGCTCGGCCTCACCGGTCTCACCGCCCCAGCCGTGAGCAACCTGCTTGTCGGCGTCACTAGGAAGGAGGTTAGCTTTTTGGTACATATCAATTGGGGAATGTGGATGATGCTCACCCGACGACGGCACGGGAGTGACGGTCGTTCTGGCGAGGTCCGCCACGTCCACCACGGCCCTGGCCACCACGGCCACCACGTCCACCGTAAGTGCCAGCAGTGCGGTCCTCAGTAGGCTTGGTGCGGTTGTTGGCGCTGCCGGCGTTGCGGTCGCGGTAAGCTGTATTCACACCGAGGTTAGCTTGACTTGGCGCTAAAAAAGTGTACCCTCCTAGCGCGATTTCCGGCTGGGGAGAGCTCAGGAAGCTTCAATTGGAGCGCGCGGAGGGGAAAGGGGGAATTGTACGCACCTCCCTCGTTACCACCGGGTCCGCGGCGGGGGGCGGCGTTGGCGGGTGCGCCTGGGGCCTCGCGGGGGGCGCTGCGCTTGTCGGTGCGAGCGGGAGTCCTGTCGACGACCTTCACAGGTGGCTCAGGCTCCTTGTCGGAGTCCTCATCGTGAGTGTTTCCTAAACGACACGTCTGTCAGTTTCCCGTTCCCATCGTATAGAGCTGCCATCGAGGTCTGGTGGGATTCGGTGGGTTGATGGTGTCATACCGAGAAGCTCGTACAGGTTCTGTCAAAAAGCACGAATTAGCTTCCATTCAATCGAGTCATGGGCATGTTTATCGCGCGAGCTTGACACACGCGCATTCTCCCATCGAACAGCTGTCGCAATCGCATATGCGGCGGCAGCTATTGACGGGATTGGAGGTTGGAATTAATTTCTGCTTTACCTTTGATACGACGTCAGCCATCGTGTCCGCCTAGCTCAAGTGCCTCCGAAGAAGGCCTTGCTACCGAGTAAACAATTCGAGTAGGGAGTTGGAGGAATTCGAGATGGACAGATCCTATATATCAGGATCCTGTCTCTCGAGATGGTGAAGTTGCTGCTGAAGCTTGGGTTGGGCTTGAAGTGCGATGGAAGACGGCAAAAGCGGTTTGGCAGGGCGAGAACTTTCAGTAGTAGCCAAAATGCGGTAATGCCTCAAATTTCCGCCTTGCTGCTTTCTCGCTTAAGTAGGGCAAAGAGTGACCAGTAGTACTCTTACTACTAACAACTACGTATTACTATAGAATGGTAGCATAGACCAGTAGTAGTCTAATAGTTTAGTTACTCTAAACTCTCTATACTGTAGTACAATACAATAGACCAGAGTACTACATAACAGTATTGTGGTAATGAAATAGTTTAAATAATCCATTATTCCATTATTCTAGTGCACAATGAGGCGAGTCGTCCTATTCCAGTTTCAAATCCAGCGACAATCAACTTAAAATCTCAATTCCACCCGCTACAATTGGCTCACACACTGCAAACGATGACGCCTCCAACCAAACACAATTGCTCTCGACGGTCGGTGTGCATTTTGCTATTTTAAGAGGTACATTTGCCCCCACCCTCCTACATATCATTCGACATAGATAGCTCAAAAGCTCAAGCTCAAGCTCGCCCGTCCTCCCCATGATGACGACCCCTCTTGGCCCCCTTCTCCCCTTGTCTTCTCCTCACTTTTCGTTATGTTTTTGAAGCTTTGGGAAATTTCAGCTTTAACTACAGCCATGCAGCGTCTCCCGTGTACTGTGTAGCCATCGCGGAGACCAGCGACTATTCGATCGCCTTCCATAATGATACCCATTTGATCCCCTACAGTAGTTCCGCCCCAATGCCTAATCCGCCGGTGTTCCCCCCTGCCGCCCTATACTCCGTCTGTGTCCAGTTCCCTTTTTCATGATTTATTATTTACCGATCCGTTGTATTTATCCTCCCGGTGGGCCTTCCAAAATAGCCATATCCGAGAGCAGGATGCCTTCCGAAGCCGAGATATAAAAATAAAATAAAAAACTATAAACAAAGCAAAATTTCCCTCCCTATTGCGCCTGCAATGCCATTTTGTGTGTTGAGAACTCCAAAAAAAGGTACAAAAACTTTTATTTCCGAGGGTATCATTTAACATTTCCGGTCTCAGCGCATCGAACTCGTGTCAAAGGTAAATTGGGTGGGGAAGTGCATGCTCGCGGACAGGCCGAATGGGTCCATGTCCAGCATCGGGTCGTAAGGGTCCAGCAGCTGCTGGGTCATCGAGTTGAATCCGGGTGCGTGTTCGCCGGCTTGTGTGGTTCGCGCCTGCTGGCGTTGTTGTTGTTGTTGTTGTTGCTGGGGGTTCATCATCGGTGGGAGTGCGAATGGCGTAGGGTATGGTCCCGGCCCGGCAGATTCGGGTTGATCTTGGTCGGAGACAATGTCCGTCTGAGCATCATATTCTTGCTCTGCGGCTAGGGAGTTAGAACTAGACTCAACAGGGCTCTCTCCAGCAAACCGGAGACAGGGTTGGGCTAGCTTACCTAGTTGTTCAATGTGGTTCTGGAACGAGGGGTAGTACGCCGAGGGAGCATCTCCAGACACTCCAGCCCCAACGGCAGCCTGTATCCCCTTCAATGCCGGTCCAAGTCCAGAATTTTGCGGTCCTACTGGTACACCGAGCCCGTGGTTCATCTGCGGCTTCAGCGGCTGGTGAGCACGCTGCTGCTGCTGAATCTGGGCTTCTGGAGCCGGAGGTGTCAACACGTTTGCTTGCGTAAATCCGGGAGATGTCGACGTTGGCGAAGAGTGGTGAGACGACGGTGTTGGCCGAGATTGTGGTGACGGGTTTCCGAGAGGTGCCACAGGTTCCAGCTTGGGTGCAATGTTCGAGTTCGAACGTCGTGCCTGGTGGTGACGGTTCATGATTGCCCGTTGGACCGTTGGAGGCATGGCCATTCCCTGGGGCATATGAGTGGGGCCAAGAGAGGGGCTGCCTGTCTTCGCGCGCAACTCGGACTGGACATCGATTCCTAGAAATATGTCAGCATTTCCGCCTTATAACTGCAATGGTATAACGTACCCTTCTCCAGGAGGATCCGCTCCAGCAGGGAGTTCTTGTATCTGAGCATGAGGCACTCATCCGCCGCGCTTCTATGGGCGGTCTGGAGGCTGTGAAGGTTCGTCTCGTGGACTCGGATAGTCTCCTCCAACTGCTTGATATACTCGGTGCGGCGCTCGCGGAAAGCAGCCTGGGCTTGGCGGTTTCGCTGCTTGCGCTCCTCGGAGGTGGCGTATATCTAAAGTAGAAAATGTCAGCGACTTTCTTGCCAGGCATAGTGTCTCCAGCTGGTGCAACATACTGGCTTGCGACCTCCCTTGCGCTTGGGCTGCTCGGTGTGTTCCTGGTTGGGCGGTCCGGCGTCGGCCTCGGGGGTAGACTCCATGGAGTCCACAGAAGCCTCTCTCATGTCTTCTTTCTTGTCGATCGACATCTTATCGTCCATTGCTAGGAGGGGCAGGATTCAAAGATTGACTGGGAATCTCCTTTGCGCGACCGCCATACGGCAAAATCTTTGAAGTCTGGGGGGGGTAGACGTCAAAGCTGCGTTAGCCAAGAGGGTGACGGGCGAGTCTACGTTGGGAGGTAGAAGGTAAGAGTAGAGTAGGGTGATAGAGTAGAGCAGTAGGTAGTGAGAGTAGTTGGCGGTGTGTGGTAGGTTCTCGAGCGCGTCTACTACGGAGAGAGTTCCAAGGGTTTGCAGGCAAGGTGCAGAGTACCTGATCTAGACGCGTATATCCGGGGTAGCGGTAGTGGCAGCGGTGGTGGTCGTAGTAGCGGTAATGGTAGTAGAAGCGATGAGATCTGATAAGTGTAGCTCAGTTGGCTGGGATGATATGACGAAACAGCACCGTCTGGAGGCAGAAGTGTTTCTGTGTGTAAAGAGTTGGGTAATGAAAACATATAATGGGTGTGGGAGTAGAGGATATTCGAGGCGAGAGAGATATCGAGTAGCAGTAGCGGTAGTGTAGCAGTAGTGAAAGCGTAAAAGCGGCTGCTTATGTGTGTGTGAGTACTGGGGGTCCAGAAACGAAAAAGGAATTGTTGGGGTGAGAGAGAAAGAAGAGGGGGGGAAAGTGGCAGAAGGCGATTGAGTTAAAGCTGTTGTTTTTTTCATGGGAGGGGGAGAATAGGTGTGGAGGGGGGGTTATGATGGTAGATGGGTAGGGGTGGTGGATGGGGGGGCAAAAGGAGCAGAAAGAATAGAAAGAGCAGGGGTTATTTGTGAGATGGTGGATGGTGGAGGGGACTGGGGGGGAGGGGGGGGGGTGGTTGTGGTGGATGGTGCCACTAGGAGGGGGAGGATGAGATGGGGGGGAGGATGAAGAATTGGAAGAAAGAAGGGTTAAGGCCTAGAGGGACAAAAAAGAGACCAGGGGTCCGGCGCGGTTACGTGGGGACGGAGAAGACGGAGTGGACGGACGACAGATGGGGAACCAGTGAATTGTGTTTAAAGGCTGGGGCAACAACGACCCGCCCAGTCCGTCTGTGGTAGTGGTAGGGAAAATTACAAAAAAAGATTGGCTTGGCGTTAGGTATAGTAATACTGACTCTTCTTACTGTACTTTACGACTATACGACTCACTCTTATACTCGGTAGACTGGCAACTACGAGTGGCGGCTGCTGTTTTATACTGGGCTGTAGTATACTGGGTAAGTAGAGTAGTAGAGTGTACACTTGACATTCGACTAAGATGCGTGATGTATGCGTGATCTGTAGGTGGGATCTGTATGCGGGATGGGATGGGATGGGATGGGATGGGGCAGGAGCGTCTAATGGTACTGTGACACCTTTCTAGCACCGCGACGAGGCATAAACGCAGAAACCGGAGCTAGTATCCTAAAGAAGGAAAGGGGAGGAGGAGGAATCGAATCGAGGGCTTGGCTGGCTGGGGTGGATAATTGGCGTCGATGGTTTCCGCTGTAATCTAGTAGTTTTGCGGGCAGGACTATTCACTCAATGCATATACGCACATACCACCTTACAAAGTGAAAAGTGACTCTAGTCTAGTCTAGTATAGTAATATTGTTGTTGTTGTTAAAGGAACAGACGGCATCCATGCACTGCACTGCACTGCACTGACATGGTTCTTCATGGGGAACTGATGTCCTTTTGCGACGGGCTGGGAAGTTTGTTAGTTTTGTTAGTTGTGCTGCACGTATTCGGTGATCTCGCCGCCCGACGCCGCCGTTGTAAGAGAGAGTGGGGGGAAAGGCCAAGGGTCGGGCTTGGAGGGGCTTGGCTGAGGAGGAGGAGGAGGAGGAGGAGGAGGAGGAGGAAGAGGAGGGAGAGAACGAGGGATGGATGTGGATGGTGGATGGCGAGGATTGACGAGGGATGATGTGGATGGGGGATCGAAACAACAAGTCCGCCACTCCGCCAAGGTAGAGTAGAGTACAGGCAAGAGATGAGCGTAGTACTATGGGTAGGTGTATATGGGAAGAGACGCATACTGTGTTGTGTTGTGTTGTATGTATGGCCTTGTTGTACGTTGGTATATGTATGGACTTGATGTACGTACGTGGAGAAGAAGGCCACGATGCTGCGTCATTCGCTATGGATCTTTTCCCCAAGCCTTACTCGCATCGAACTTTGTGCTTCAATACTTCACTGTGGGCTTCACTACCGCACAAACTGCTCTAGTGCAATGTACTTGTGCCCATCTTCTCCTCCCCTTCCTTCTATTCCTTCTCTTCCTTGAATGCTTGAAGTTCTTCCTTGTATGCTTGACTTCGATGCCAGCCATCCGCCATCCCCCAACCATCCACGCCGTGTCGTTCGCTGGTAGTGGGTGAAGGGGTTGTGAAGGGGGCTGACTGTCGGGAGAGCAGCATGTACCCGCCTGCACACTAACTGCCCTGCCCTGCCTGCACCACTCCTTCCCCCTCCTCCCCGTCATGCCCTGCTCCTCCAATATGCAACAATCCAGCCGCCTCCTCGATCACCATCCGTGCCCCCCAAAACAAACCCATGAAAATCCCTTCAAAACACCACCCTTGAAGGAAAAGAAAAAAAAAACGCCGCCATCATCTGCAACCAAAAGATTGCCGGTACCCTATCTAGTTCGTGCGTAACAGACACTACGCCTCTCCACCACCGGTGCTGATTGGCTTTCCCCGCACCCTTCCCACGAACAAGGACACAAATCTGCTCGTCGAAGGAGTGTCCGTTCCCAGGTCCTGCAATGCACATCTCACACCCCTCGCCCATCTGACGGCAGCTGTGGGCAGGCAGGCAGGCAGGCAGGCAGGGAGTTGGTCGCCATACATGGGGCTAAACCAGACCCGCCAGGTTAAGTAAGACAAGAGAGACAAGACGCCTATACGCACAAGTAGCTAGCGTCGTAGTTCCCTTTCTCCCTTTTCCCACTAATCCGATGCACCCTGACATGGCGCCGATGTAGGACGCATGGGCTGGCAGAAAAAGAAAGCCTCCTCTCTCTCTCTCTCGATCTGAATTGATCTCCACCTTTCGAGACGACGCTTCGGACCAACCGCGGACATGATGGCGGGGTGAGTGGACTCGCCAGCGCACGGGACCTGGACGGTGCTAGGGACTGGCACAGTTGTGATCCGGACATCTTGGCATGTCCGAGACGTCCAAGAACTAACCCCGAGAGGCCAGTTCTGGGGGTGTATGCGGTGGAGCGAGAGAGCTGACGATGTCCATGTCGTCGAGGGAAGTCAGCCTGGCCTAGCTGCTCACTCAGTGACTGTCAAATGGAGGGCAGAGCAGAGGGCATCAGAATAAACAATTAACTACAACTACAGGAACAACCACCCTCCGTTATCGCAAAGACTCCTTGCCTTAATAGCCAGGCCAGAGGGTTCTAGAGTATGTAAGTATGCAAGTATGTATGTACAATACAACATCATCCCGTTCGTTATATATGGAAGATCCCAACAATTGCTTCCTTTGCACCACTCTAGCCACACAGGCTGTAAGTATGTGGGGTAACGAGGGCAGGAGTACGCCCAGTACGCCCATCCCATCCATACACGGCCTTTCGTCTCGACCTTCCCGAAATAGTATAATCGTCACCAACCACACAGACGACGGTGGTGGCCGCCTCCGGACCCCTCCCTCCCTCCTCAAGCAAAAAGTGACGTTGGCATCTCCTCCCAAATCGCCAAGAACTAGCACTTACCCGCTTCAGGACGTCACCTGGCCCCAAATACCTTTTTCCCGAAAAGAGATTTCTAGACAGGGGGCTCGGCGCTATTGGCTGGACAGAGGGGTTGCGCTGGGCTGGAAAAGAGGGGACCAAAGGGGGCAGTCAGTGGGTTGGGGTGGAAGAGGGGGCCAATACTACTAGGCCATTTTTTTTCTTTGCTTTGCTTTACTTTTTGCGGCGCAAGATGCCGTGGTCGGATGGGGTGGGGTGGAGCTTACTAAGGGACGTGGGATGTGATGCTGACCCTCTTTTATTTTTGTCCCTCCCTTACAACTTACTCGCCTTGCCCTTACTCGCCCGCTTTGCGCTGGGGACGGGTCCATGGAGCGGTAGATGTGGAGTAGGCTGGAATGAACGCCCTCGTACTTCGTACAGTCGGTTACTTTAAATGGCGCTTTTTTGGTGGAAGTCACGGGAGGGGAAGGGGCTTGTAGGAGTGTTTGAGGGTTGGGAGTGTCCCGGGCGTTGCGGGTTAGACAGACTCCCATATATGGAACACTATAGATGTGACACGTCGGCAGTCAGTCCGCTGGTGTCTCTCTGGAATCTCCAAGCGGAGGGAGGCCGGGGAGGGGAGTCTAGGACGATGAGGTTCGCCGGAGGGGGGATTATTGGATGCTCGGTTAAGACGGGATAGCTTTGTGCATGCAGTAGTGGAACAACAACGAGTTCACGAACTACTGTAGAGTTTCTTTCTGTGCGTGCTGTGATGGACTGGACGATGGGATTGCGTCCATCCACCAAAACACGATGCTAGGCGTACGCATTGGACACGCCAGGCTGAGCCGAGCTGACTGGCTGATCCTACGCCCTGCCCTGCTGGAACAGACCAGACGCAAGTGTTCAACATCTCCGAGGAGCCACTCTGTGGGGGATTGGCATGTCTCGATGTCCTGTCTTACGAGTCTCCGTTTCTCCAATCTTTTTCCACCCATACCTCGTAGCCATCCTTATCTCTCTCTTCCAACCTTATCTGATGCATCCTGGACTACGCACCATTGGGGTTTGGGGGTTTGGGGGTTCTCATAGTCTAGTGTCTGTAGCCTTATCTGATATGAGAATTTCGAGGCGTGGTGTATTAAAGGGAGACGACGCCACCGATCCCCCATAATGTCGTGCTTTCTTCTTCGATATCGCCAACAAGGAAGAGTTTTTCACCATCAAACTCCACACCTTCCCATCTCATCCCATCCCAAGCCCTGCCTGCCCGCCTGCCTGCCTACCTCTCTGTCCTTTCACATCACCAGACCAGACCAGACCCAGACCAGGCTTACGCGCTCACCTCCGCAGCGGCATTCGCCATCCCGCTCCTCCGCGCCCCCGAACACTTCCTCCGCCCGCACCAACAGCCCATATCCCCATCCCAACAAAAAACATGCAGCAAGAGGGCACGTACGAAAGCAAGGGCTACCGTTGGTCCTGCACACACCTCCTTGGTATAGGCACGCACGCAGGGTCAGGTTCTACGGTAGTGTATTACCCCCCTCCCCCCATCTCACGTGGTCTACGAGACCACGGCTCCTTGCGACATGGCTCCGCAGACCTCCAGGCCCGTTGCAGCGCTCGCGCAACCGCGTGACTTGAATGGAGGAGGCTGCACGCACGGCGAGACATGCAGCGTTCCCTCCTCCTGACCAGAACTGCGGGTGCAGACACGGCGTTGGCAGGTGCGATGGTACACCGTGCGGAGATGACCCCTCACCTCACCTCCTCCCATGGCTCATTCTTCCTACTGTGTGCTGGTGATGTGGTTCTTACTACTGTAGCTGGCACGGGCTTCGTAGGGTCGTACTGTATGTACGTGGCGGCGGTGTTCGGTGCGCCGCCGAGCTGCGAGATCGTCACTCTCGATGCGGTAGGAGAGGAAGGACGTCGCACACGCCGGATGCTCTGGACCATGGCTCTCGCTGTGACTGACCCGCTACTTGTCCCTATGGCTCTTCTCCTGCTTGGTCGCCGCCAAGAGTGAGTGCCACAGGGGTTACGTGCATGGAGATTGATGTGCGAGGTATTCACGGGTGTGAGTTTCTTGGATTGAATTGTGATATTGTGATACACTGAAAGTGCCGAAACGGGGTATAGTCAGGCCCATGAAAATTAGAAGCACATCTGGGGAAACCTCTCACTTCCTCCGTGTGTTCTCATTGTAAGATGTGGTACTAGACTCGATGTAGCCTACGTCACTTTTTTATTTTGGTCGCTTCCAAAAAAGTTGAAGGGTTGTTTGGTGCCTGAGGCTGCTATCACCAACACCCTTGTCGCTAGGAGCTATGACCACACGTAAACAAACAAGCCCCCGACGAATCTTATCCTCCGCACCTTAACTCACTCCAATTAATTCCCACAACCCCACTCCCAACTTTCCAAGAATAGCCTGGGAGGCCATTCTATTTCCATCTCTGCAAGTAGTCTCCCTATTCAGAAATATCCAACTTTACCCTCAATCAAACCCATCCAAAACCGACCATGTCCCCTCTTCGACGCCGCTCGTCGAGGATTCGGGGTAGCAAAAACACCCCTTACAAGGTAAACAAATCCGTTTGCGGCCTCCTCCTCCACGCACCACGCACCACACTTTCCACTCCAACACATGCTAACCCAGCTCCCCAACACAGAGAAATGAATCCACCCTCGACCACCTCGCACCAATTGGTGAGCAGCAGGAGGGAACCCCCAGCCGCGGCGCTGCCCCCTTGACCTCCAACGTCGTCGAAGCCGCTTCACCGCAAGTTCCCAACACCCCGACGACGGCGGGACGCATCAAGCCCTCGCGCGAAGAGATGCACCCCAGCAAGGCGCAGCAAAGCACCAAGAAGGAGGATGAGGGCATTAGACACGGCTTCACTGATATTGGAGCCAGGAAGCCCGAGATCCTCACCACACCGTCGAAGCTCAACATGGATTCGTCATCGGAGTTCGAGTTCAGATTTGCGAAGCCGGCGCCTTCCCTGGGCCCCGAGGCACAGCAGATGATGTCTGAGATCCGTGAGGATGCTCGGCGCATCAAGGCGGAGCTGGCTGCGAAGAGAGAGGAGGAGATTGCGAAGAATGGAGGTGATGTCCTCGGCGTGCTTGCGGGACGCAAGTTTGCGCAGCCAAAGGGCAAGGCGGGCCGATACAGTGATGTCCATATGGCGGAGTTTAAGAAGATGGATTCTATTGCTGCCCATCCTTCTGCTTTCAGAGCGCAACCTGGACGAATCACACCAGTTGCAAAGACTCTGAAGCGCACCCAGTCGAAGGCCAACCTGGCTGAACGGGATGTCAGCCCTGCAAAGACGCTGAAGCGCACCCAGTCGAAGGCCAACCTCGGCGAGAGAGATGTCAGCTTTGCCACACAGACTATCAAGCTGGTTCGACCATCGGTCTGCCCGGATAACGAGGCCCCAGCAAAGCGTGCCCGCCAGATGGGTGCTCGTGATACGTCTTTTGCGAGACCAAGCTCGAGGGAGACTAACATGCAGCCACCGAGCAAGCCATCTACGCCGACAACTGGACGCACGGCGAACTTTTTGACCTCGCTTTCTACCCCAACGCAGTCTTCGCTTGCACGTGCTGCTAGCACTAAGCAAGATGGCACGCCTCAGAGTGCACTGCGTCGATCTCCTTCGAAGATCGCTTTGACACCCGGACTCGTCAAGTCTGCTACTATGAATAACCTATCTAGCATCACCAGATCGGAATCTACCCACAAGTTCACCGACAAGATGAAGTCTATCCTTCGTCGCCCAGCGGCTCAAGGGGACAACTCTATGCCGCCTCCGCAAAGCTCCATTCCATCACTGATGAAGAGTCCTAGCAGGGCAAATCTTCACAAGGATATGCCATCTGCACCAGCAACCCCTACTACCAAGTCTCTCGCTCGTTCCAAGGGTACTAAGCATGTCAACTTCACTCCCACCACTACCACGACGAACGAGCCCCACCATTCCCCCACACCTCTCAAGTCCAACATCCCGCGCTCAAAGTCCTTCGCCAACCTCAACTCAGTGGCGTACCCCACCTTGCCATCTGCGTCCAAACCCGCTGTAGTTCGCCCAGCAGAGAAGCAACCCGAGAGCACCACCATCACCTACCCCTCCCTCCCACAACTCCCCTCCTCCCCCATCCTCTCACGCACGCCCCTTCAACCCATCTCCGCCCCCGTCGCCGTCCCCGGCGTCTTCACCTTCACCAGCGGCCAGACCATCAAATTCGGCACCCCGCCCGCGCCGCAACGCGCCTTAGGCACCTCCCCGGGCCAAACAAGCATCCGCCAAGTACGTCCTAGCATCCTCCCTCCCACCACCATGCCTGGCGCCTTCCCTGACGGAGACAAGGAAAACGAGGCACCGCTCATCCCGCACGGGCTGTCGAACAAGAAGCGTGCGCGCGCTGCGTCGCCGGAGGACGTGGAGCAGCTCCCGCCGTCGTCGCCGAAGAAGAAGCGTGCGCGTGTGGCGGAGGATGTTGATGAGGAGGGCGAGCAGCAGCAGCGCTCGTCGAAGAAGAGGAAGGGGAATGGCGCGGAAGGCGGGGTGGCGGTGGCGGCGGTGGTGGCGAATAAGATTGTGAAGGAGCAGATGGCGCCCAAGAGTAAGATTCCGAGTCCCGCGAAGAAAATGAGCGGGTTGAGCTTGAGTCGGCTTAAGATGCTGGCGATGCCGAAGTCGAGGAGGTAGATTGTCTAAGGCGATCTTGGTGAAAAGAAGAAGAAAATGTTTCATGGGGGCGTATTGATCTGGCGGCGTCGTCTCTTTTATGGGATGGGGGGTTGGTGTACGGGGGATCTGGTGTGAAGAGCTCATCACTGGATTTGGATTTTTTTGTTTTGATTTTTATGTACGAGGTTTTGATTCTCTGTTTGGCGTATATGTTTCTTTCTTCTTCTTTTCGTTTGACTTTGGTTTGGGGGGGACAGACATTTCGAGTTTAATGTGGGATGAAAACAAAACGGGGGGGGGGGGTTGACGAAAATATGAGGGCCGTATTGTGTGTTTGGAGTCTTTTTTTGCACTGGGGTTTTTTTTGTATGAGTTATCTGGGTTAATCCATGAGTTGAGAGGGGGAGGGGTTCTGACTACTACTGACCGGACAGACTCTCTAATTCTTTTAGATTCTTGTTTGTGGTTTGTAGTTTTAGATTCAATTGATGGATTTGTGTCAACCTTCCTTCCTTCGTGACGTCCTTCGCACCTTCCTTCCCTACCTGCCATCCTCCCTCCCATCGTACTTTCCATCCAGGAGAAGCTGACAGATTTCGTCCCTTCTTATATTAGATGAGCCCTCCTCCTTCGTGCCTTCCTCTCATGAGAAGTTTTAACTATATTCGCTCTTTCTTACTTTGGGAATATGTGTGTTGTTGCCTACCCATTTCCCTAATACTCCTTGCGTTTTTTTTTTTTTTCAAGAAATTAGGGAAATAAGGGGGTATATATTTGATTTATTTTATATCCTTTCTAAGGAAAACAAAAATACAAGAGGTTATAATAATGATAGAATTTATTTAACACTAGGGCTTCATATAGATATTCTTCGCAGACATCCCGTATGCAAGCTCGCCTTCTTCCCTATACTCCCCCCTATCAGTGCGAGTATCGAGAGTAGGATGGATACCTAGAACCGCATCCGAACAACCCGCCTACGCCGTTGAAACAATAGGTGGCACGGTTCTTAGCACATTTCTGGTAGTACTTAGGCATAGAACCTATTATCTCTAGTTCTATCTGTTAGTAGCTGGTCTATTAATTGTAGCCCTGAGTAACTGAACACCCTTGCTTGTATTATAGTTGCTATAATCACTGTTGTCATCTATAGTCACTCTTCAGACTTCTAAGCAGCACGAGTAGTTTTTATGGTAAACCACGCCCACAGTTTGCTTTGTTCAATCTCTTGCCCATCCGTCATCCTCGCCCCCTTTAATGCCCAAATGCAGATAGATGTGTTGTGCCCCGTCTAAAATCACCACACCCATAGAAAAAAAAACGCCCACAAATGTTATGTCAAAAATCTCACGGCGAAAAGGAAAATTCCAAAATATGGTAGGTAGCCGTCATATACCAGCCAAGCACCCTTCATTCTTTCTCTCATCCTTTCATCCAAATATCTTTGCACATGCCTGTACCCCCTCTATCTTCCCACCCCCCCACCCCCACAACCCAGGACCCAGCAAAAAAAGCAAACACCTCCCTCTAACCCCCCCCCAACTAAAAAACACACAAATGCGAGTAGAACCGCGCGCGCCCACCCATCAACGTACAGCCCACATCCTCAAATCCCTCGACACCGCCAGCGCACCCGCCACCAGCACCACAAGCCCCAGCGCGACCTCGAGCGGCAGAAACGCCAGAACGCCCAGGAGCACGAAGCCCACCTGCCTCAGGCGCTTGATGCGGCCATCGCGCCACGAGCCATCCATCTGGTCCCTCTCGTTTCCCCCCCAGCGCTCGCGCGTCCTCGTCCGATTCCCCGCTCTATCGCCACCGCCGCCGGTGCTCTCGTCCTCCGAGCTCGACGGCGTGGGTGTTGTAGCAGTTGGTGGCTATCCGAAATGGAAGTGCTGTCCACCGCCGCCGCCCCCTGGGAAGCCACCACCGGGGAAGCCACCACCTCCCCTTCCGCCGCCGCCGAAGCCGCCGCCACCGCCACCGTTCATCATCTGGAATAGGATCTCTGGGTCGATTCCGCCCATTCCGCCGCCGCCGCCGAAACCTCCGCCTCCGAAGCCGCCGCCGCCAAACATGTCAGCTGGGTCCATGAGGTCCTCGCCGCTGTCGTACTTGGCGCGCTTCTCCGGGTCGCTGAGCGTCTCGTAGGCCTCGCCAATGTCCTTGAAGCGGTCCTCGGCATCCTTGTCGTCGGGGTTCTTGTCGGGGTGATGCACGATGGCGAGTTTGCGGTAGGCCTTCTTGATCTCCTGCTCCGTGGCGTCCTTGTCCACTGCAAGGATCTTGTAGTAGTCCTTGCGCTTGCTCTTCTTGAGCTCCAGCTCCGCCTTCCGGATCTCCTTGGCCAGCGTGGCGTCGGATGGGTCGGCTTCCGCGAGCGCTTTCAGTTCGCGGACCGCCTCTTCCCAGTTGCCGGATTGGCCGAGAGCGTTGGCCTTTGTCTTGCGCGCTTTGGTGTAGGAGGGGTCTAGGCGCAGCGCGGACTCGCAGTCGGTGATGGCACCCTCGTAGTCCTTCAGCTTGATGCGGCACAGCGCGCGGTTCTGGAGGAGCTTGGAGTTGGTGCCCTTGTTCAGCGGGTCCACCTCCAGCGCCTCGGTGTATTTGTCAAGCGCCGTCTGCCAGCGCCCAAGCTTGTAGTCAGAGTTTCCGTCCGACTTCATGCGGTCTAGCTTCTGCACCATTCGCAGGTACTTGACGGCGTCGCGGTAATCGGGGTCGCAGTTCAGCGCTTGGCGGAAGTGCTGGATGGCCTTCTCGTTGTCGCCCTGCGCGTACAGGGCCCTTCCTCGCAGCACTAAGGCCTCGGGATCAGATTTGTTGCTCCTCAACAGCGACATGGCGACATTCTGGGCGTCTCCGAGGGCGTTGATGTTGCCCATCTTGAGGTACGCCTCTCCGCGCATCAGTTGCCACTTTCTGGGCTTCTGTGCGCCCACGCCGAGGAACTTCTCTGCCTGGTCAAGGGCGTGCAAGGCCATTGAGCCGGTCGTGCCGTGCTTCAGCGCATCTTCTGCTACCGAGATGTGCTGCTTCATGGCCTTGGCTGGTGCTAGATCTTTTGCTGATGGAGCGGGCTGGATCTGGTCGTATGTGCTTAATGCCTCCTCTGGTCTGCCCAGGTTTGTGTAAATGCGTGCCAACCTCAGTAGAATTTTTGGGCTGTTCGGCTCGAGCTCGTTGGCACGTAGGGCATCTTCGAGGGCCTTGTCGTAGTTTGCATTGGAGATATAGGCTGCAGCACGGTTGTTCAGGTATGTTGCGGAGGAGGGCATTGCTTCGACAGCTATAATATGGTCAATATGATATTTCCAGTGTGCGGGCGTCGGATAAAAGTACCTTTGGTATACTCCTCAATCGCCTTCTTGTACTCCTTAGCCTTATAATGCTGGTTTCCAGCATTCTTGAAAGCTTCCGCCTCCTCTGGCGTGGGAGCAGCAGCTGGAACCGGGCTCGTAGGAGGGCTCTTATGCGGTGGTGGCGTAGGTGCCCCGCTATCCACGTCCATGCTGTCCTTGTTCGTCGAGCCATTCACGCCATTTGGTGCTGAGTTGAAGGCTCCGGGGATTTTTTCTGCGGGTGGTGACGACGGCTGGGCATGTACGTCAGTGTCGACCTCCATCGGGTCTGAACGCATTTGTTCGGCCATGCTGGACAATGCGGACAGTCGTCGCAGGTCTGGCGGAAGGTTCAGCGGATGTGTATTGGCGTCGAAGGTATGGGCTCTCGAGACTGGGGTGGGGCCTCGTGAGCCGCTGCTGTGGGAAGTTGTGTGACTGTGTCTCCGTTCGTCCCTCGAATCACGACGATTGGATCTCGAGGATGCGCTGGAGGACTTCTTTGGAGAAGGACTCTGGCGAGGACTGCTGTCGTCGCGAGGAGTGCGTTCGTGGTTATCGTCGTCGTCTGGTGGTGGGGTGGTCTTCTTTGATTTTTTGGATAACTTGGGGAAGAAGTTCATTGAGAGGATAATTGAAAGATTTCGGGCGGCGAGATAAGGTAAGGGTAGGAATTAGCAGCAGGTTTGTCTGGCTGGTCTGGTATGGAACTATTCGTTAGGGCCGCTCCCGCAATTTTTTTTTGGGTGGGTGTGGGGTGGTACTGTACAGAAGGAAGACGGTAGAATCGACGGGTTCAGCGGGAGAGTGCAGAGTCCGTCCAGTGAAGGCGTCCAGTGGATTTCAGCGTGTAGATGGGGATGTTGTATAGGAGCAAAATTGACCCAAGAGAAGCAACAGAGCAACAGCACCAAAGACGGTACACTGAAGCAGAGTACAACACAGTCGAATTAAGCTGATATATTGAAATATATTTTTGAAGCCCTTATCCTTGGTATATTCCGGAAAAAAGAGAAGTCCTCAGCAGTTGGGCGTCTGGCGTCTGGCTGCTAACTTTCGTCCAAGCGTTGTTCGACTTTCGTCGCTGTGGGGGTTTTTGGAGAGAGAGCTTCTTTCACCTTCCAACAGTTACCATTCGGAAGACACTGATCACCGGCGGCAATTGCTGCAAATATCTCCGTCTGGTGTGCAAAAATGATGATGAAGATGAGAAAGTGGAATAATATATGAAGTTGCAATACAAAACAGACCAGCTTCTAGCTTCTCTCGAGCCTACTGCGCGTCCACACGTGGATATCGAGCTGGTTCGTCGTGGTGGTGATCGACGTGGGGTGTCTCTTCTCTGCGCCTTCAACGGATACTGGGAGGAACTCAACACAAAAAGGCAGATGACGACAGCGACAGCGACGAAGTTAGCAATGGCGACAGGTAGAGATATACACAAGAAGATGCAAAAGCAATGATCAATATCTATAATCTACTACTACAGCTCTATGGACCCCCCGCGGCGACGACAACAACAACACGCGCGCGCGACCGCCGATACAGGCAACCCCAGCCCTCCCTCCATCCACTCATCCTCACGCCACCACCATAGAGATGCCCTCGTAGCTGTGCACCCCCCAATTTTCACAAATCCGCGGCGACTACTCCATCACAGCCATTCATTCGTGCAGATCTCATCATCAGCAAATGTCAGATAGTCAGTCTCCTTCGACCCTATGGTAGCACCATCCCGTGCATAATCTGCCCTTTCCCCGCTTCCTCCCCTGGGGATTGGGCGACTCGTATTGATATTCCAGCTTAGATAACCGATATTCCGTATTTGTACAGTATGCTGGGATTTGCTTATTATTAATCCTTAAATTTGAATCAATGTGTGGAGTTAACTGGCATTATTGTGCAATGCTCGAGTATATTTATTTACAAGCACTCCACCCACACAGCCTTGCGCCTCCATGCATCTCAACCTTCAGCCTTGTTCCCCCTTTTGCCTACTCATTGCGCCCAAAAGACTAAAGAGGGATTGCCTAGCCTGAGAAGTCAAGTTAAGCTGATAGAATCTGTCTCTTTATCTTTATTTATGAGTAATTGCGACCCAGAGTAATTACCCACCTTCATTCTAATCATAATTACTGTAAACATCAGCAGCCGCGCACAGTCCTTAGTAGACTTTTGGGCAGCACGAGTATCATATCATCTTCACAGCCAAACCGGAGACTCCATAATCAGTATAAACTCAATTAGCATATCTAGATTATCCAAGTCGTAACAGTCGTAACCCCTCTACGACGCTTCAAACGCCATCAAAATGCAACTCCAACAATGAAAGCCCTTCAAACACCAAAACCACCCAATGCACCAACCCTCTACTCGAAGTAAACAGGAACACCATACACCACCACCGCCGCAGCAGTAAGATACTTAAAATTACACGCCTTCTTCCCCTCCGCCACCGCCTTCACCAAGCTAACCCTCTCCCTCTCCACCACCGGCTCCACCTTCTTCCTCCCCCTCCCCGGCGTCTTCGGCGCCTTCTCCGCCGCCGCAGCCGCAGCCGCAGCCGCAGCCGCACCCCCCTCATACAGTCCCCAGGACTCAAACGTGCTCTTCGCAAACCGATCGATATCCTTATCCGTCACATCCCACAGCGTGCCCACCACCGCCGGCGCCCCAGCAATCATATAGCTCATCGGCGGCCCGTAGGGCATGAACTCGCCGACATCAACGAGCGTCGCGCTGCTGCAGCCCATGAGAAACGTCGTCGCGCACGTCTCGAGCTTCTTGATCGTCTTGGAGCGGATGTACTGCGCACCGCTGCCGTGGCCAAAGTACAGGTACAGGTCGTCGTTGGCGAGCATGTCTTTGAGTTCCGCCTCGGCGGGCTCGCGCTCGACGACGCTGCTCCAGTCGTCGAGCCTTTGAAGGCCCTTTTCGAAGGTGGCCTGCGTGGTTTTGAGGTCCTGGCCGGGGTTGAGCACGTAGCTGCCTTTGCTCCGGCTGATGTATGTGCCATCTGGCTGGCCTTCCGTTGCTGCCTTCTTTTGCTGGCTTAGGATTCGGTCGCGTAGGCAGCCCATGGACGGGAGCCTCGATACCGCCTGGCCTTCCATGCATGGGAGTGACTCCCAGGGGAGAGAATGCAGAGACTTGTCGAGGATCAGGACCGTGTGGCTTTGTTCTGTCGAGATGCCTGCTCCAGCTACGGCCTGGTGGTAGCAACGGAGCGCATCGAGCGTGTCGAGAACCATAGAGTCGAAGTCTATCTCGTCATACGCATTGCGCTCGCCATGGAATTGCAGAATGTCCACGACGAAGTAAAGAAGGTCGGTCAATGGCTCGTCTAAATCACAGTCCTCCGAGAATGGGTCACCAAGACCGACGAAGAGCTCAAGAATCCGTGGGTCTAAAGTGACCCCAGGGCTTGCCTTCTTCCTCTTGTTCGTCCGTTGTCGAGATGGAAGGTACTTGTCCAGCGTGTTTTGGAATGATTTTTGAAATCGTGCGAGCAACTCGGGGTTCCTTGTATGCTGAGAGAAGATTCCCTTGAAACCACCTAGCCAAACTTTCTCAACGTTGTCAAGGAGTTCTTTGAGCCTTATATTTAGCTCATCACGCTCCGCCCACCATGCAATCTTCCCTTCCCGGCTTGAGACATCACGACCTCCATGGGCACTGGCATTGGCGAGGTCGATGATTTCATGGAGCTCCGCCTTGCCTTGGTCAAAGCCGAAAACCTCTTCATCCGCATCCCGTGAACTATTCCGCTCCAGAGGTACTCGCAGGATGAAAGGAGAATGCCCAGCTTCGAATTTAGCTAGAACAAGCTCATCTCGGCTTTCACTAAGCATGACTGATACCACTTTCCAGGCGGATGGAATGATGTCTATGTATTCCTTTTGGAATCGAGATTGTTGCGTTGCTAGGCGTCCGTTGCTATCGTTTTGATGGCTTTGATTTGTGGTAACTGGCCATCGGAGATCCCCCTCTTTGGTTGTTTCGGCATCTACATCCGACATGACAGCATCTCGCTCCCGCTGAACCGCAATGGCTTTTGCTAACTCTGTGCATTGTTAGCTCCATGGTTTAAACACTACGATTATGAAGACTTACCTAATGCTGATGCTACAGCGCCGGGCTGGATGGCCTTGAGTTTAAGTCCGTGGTAAGTTGACAGGAGTAGGCTCGTTGTGTTCAGGAAAGATGCGATTTGAGTTAGTACTCGGCTTGACGAAATTTGCGACGCGGTAGAATAGGCTTCAACCAGGTGATCATGGGCTTGTTTAAGAGGATCTACCCAAGACATAGTTGACCCGCGAGGCAACGAAGCATTGCGTGGCGAGCTCTTCTTTGGAGGCGTAGTGCGAACGGCGGATCCCCTCTCTAGAGACGCCGTCTTTGCTCCGACAACGGCTGGGAATGAGATTGTTGAGTCCTGAAGCACGGAATAAACGGAGTCGGCCGGCAGCAATGCTGAGCTCTGTCGGAACAAACACTCTGCTTGAGCAACGTGCGTCTCAATAGCATCGAGGGAGCTGAGACTGTACTCCGCTGCCTCCTCTAATACCATCGAAGAGTCTTCGAAACGGTTCCATCGGGCAAATGACCTGGCTTTTTGACGTAAAATAGCCCCCTTAAGAGACACCAAACCGACACACTGCTCTGCAATAGAGATTGGCGAAGTTGCTGGCTGTTTGGAGACGGCCTCCTTTTTTCTTGCCGGTGCCTTTGTAACCGTTTTGCGTTGTGGCCTCCCTCTTTTCTTTGTATCATCAATTGTCAACCTCGATATCTCCGCCTGTAATATAACAGTAACGTCGAAGACCCGGTCAAGGTCACTGATGTAGGTTGAATTGGTCAGCGAATTGAGTGTACGTTCTGCCTCGCCATAGGCAGCCAGTTCAGCAGTCTTGTCGCCATGTACGCTGTGAAGGCTTCCGAGGTTGCCACTTAAAACCACTAAAGTCTGTGCCTCCTTTTGCACCGAGGCCAGGTCCTTAGCTTGCGTCAAAAACCCCGACGCCTTCTCAATATTTCCGGCTTTCAACCAAGCGCCGCCTATCAGTGCCAAAGCTTCCACGATGTAGTTTGTCGAGTCTATGCTGACAGCAATTTTATGCGCTTGCTCGGCATAATAGATGGTGTCCTGGAACATGCCGTGGTGGGTATATACCTGGGATAAATGCACGAAGCATCGAAACATCGGCCGCGCCAGCATCCATGCTGAAGGCCCAATCTCAGTGTTTTGAACTTGAGGTAACCCAGGAGACGTTGTCGATAGGTTCAGATTAGAGCTCTCTTCCACCAGCTTTTCCATCGCAGAGTCATCAGACAATTGGATCTTCTTGACTCGTGACAGCTGGCTTCTCTCCGCTCTTTTCCACGCCCTGGCTATTATTCTTAAGCTTCGCTTCGCATGGATTAAAGCTTCTTGTGGTTTCCCTTGCTGGAGAGCGAGATCTGAATAAACAATGGAAGCATCTGCTATAATGCGGTCATTTCCATCCCTGTCCGAGTAGCTCGTCGCATGGCCACCATCAGTCGTCTCATTCTCATGCTCCGCAGCTTGATGGGCGCGAGATAGTGTCTCATCACTAATACCAGTTAGTTTATAATCTTAATCTGTACTTATGACAATTCTTACCATTTATCCAGGTTTCCCACCCTGAGCAAGTAATCGGCGTATCCAACTAGGCGGCGTATCGATGCATTCGGGGTTACCCCATGAGAAGAGGCTAAGCACTGAGCTTTGTCCAGCGCAAGCCCAGCCTTCCCAGAGTATCCAAGGTCCAAATATTGACTAGCCAAAAAACAGTAATCAAGAACAAGATCATCCGGGTTTGATCCGCGAGGTATTTCGTCGATATTGGCAATCATTCGAAGAACAGCAACCCTCGTTTTGCCATACCCCTTCATATCTAAGAAATCGGCAACAGATTGTAGATGGCCCTGCAAAATATCCACGTTATCGATGTTCCGGGATAATGCTGCTTGATCCTTGCATTTGTCGATAATACTGGACCAAGTTGCTAGATGTGGCTCAATGAGGTCTATTCTTGGATGATCATCCATGAGCTCCAAGGTGCTTGTCAATAAGGACCGAATGTGTATCATATATTGGTTGAGGCCGGAATCACTACTGCTAGCAACGACTGAATCGACGCTTGCCAAAGTTGTCGTACTGCGCGCTTCCTCGATAATATCACGGCGCTGGTCGGGATTCATCTGCGCAAAATTGCACAGAACCCGGAGCCGCCGGATAGGAAACGTTCTGGCATCATATATGGTGGTGAGCTCCTTGTATACGGCTTTCTGGAGTTCGGATGAGGCGTCGGGTTGTCGAGACAGGATATCTAGGATGTGTTCAAAAACTACTCCTTTTTCCTCTGGGGCCCACGGCTCGTCGTTGAACGAGAGGTCACAAAGCGTACTAGGCGACTTTTTATTGAGCTTCACCAGAAGAGAGAATGCTCGGGCAAGAAGCAAGGTATTCTCGGTTTGGTCCCATGAAGCCCGTATTGGAAGGGTCGATGCCGCTGAAGCTACGAGAGATAAAGCGCCATCGGCGATGAGCTCGTCTCGAAGAAGCAGAATAGTGTCTCTGGCTTCATCAAGACGTCCATAGAATTGAAGCAAATCTCCCAAGCGTTCAAGTTTGGCAGTCAATGCGGCGGCTTTTTTCTCCGCGATGGACCTCGAACGGATCGAGTCGATCGATCGACGAAGGGGCCGCAAATGTTGGACATCCTTAGGGCTGGAGGCATCTCGGCGCATATCGAGATGCTGTGAATAATATAAATTCGAAATTCGAGCGAAGTATGAAGTACGAGTTGAGTCCGAATCATTGTTGCTGTCTAGCATGGAAATGTCGGCGGCCTCTAGTAGTGCTAGGCAGTCCTGCAGAAGAGAGTCCATAATCTCCCAAGTCAATCGACCTTGGGCTCGAAGGGCTTTAGCCAAATATAAGGCAGAGTCCACGGTGCTGGGAACGCTTTTAGCAAGGTGATGGCGTCTCTGTTCGAAGCGCACTATGACTTTGGTTGATGCCTCATTCCCTGGCGCTTTGCCTAGATATCTGAGCGAAAATCGGGGGCATTGGAGAACCAAGGACTCGCATAGTTGTCGTGAGCCTTCAGTTATTGTTTCTGTCGCATCATCGTTTGCTTCCGGCTTTTTGGACACCAGAATTATTGCAGCTCTTCTTGCTCTGGAAACTTCGGTCAGTAATTCGTCGAGCTCTGTTCCGTCTCCTTTTATAGATGACTCCAAGCCTTGTACTACTGTCATAAGCAGCTCTTCTATGACAGGGTCATGCGGATCAGTTCGCAGCTTCAAAGCTACCAATTTCGATGCGATGGCGCACTTTTGAGCCTCGGAAGAATTTTCACAGCCTCGAAGCTTTTCAACCCATCGGATGGCTTCATTGTCGCATCCGGAATCTTGTGCTAGTGATGCTAGAAGCTTATGAATCACATATACTGGCGAGCCTGTTGCTACCTTCGAGCCGTTGATTCGGGCAGCCGTAAAATCTAAAAGGGCATTGTATGATTGTAGGGCACATTTGTATGCGGAAGCTGATAAGCCTCGGCTTCGTCGGGTAAAGGCTGCCACACATCTAGAATACGGTTCGAAGATGTCATTGTCGATATCACCCTTATGGCCGGCGATAGGCCACCATGCATACCGGGTGCAAAATGCAATTGTTTGAAGTTGAATTGCTGCATCTGGGCTGACGTGCAACTTTGGTGAAATGGCAGCCGTGTCTTCAGATGACGAAATTGAGGGGCTCAGAGAAAGGATAATCTGGGCTAATGACTCTAGCTGCCGCGCTGACTTTGTGGCTAGTGAAGATGAAATCTTGGAAGATTGGACCAGCAATTGAGTCGGCGAGCAATGATATTCGGGTTGTAGTTTGGGTATAGAAGCTATAATTGCTGAGGGTTTCTTTGATGTCGCCAGTAATTTGAGCGCTTGAAGCTGGGTTGTAAAGGCGATGCTTAACAAAGGCCCTTCAGTAGGCACGGTTTTGAAGTCAAGCAACTCGTCAAACCTAAGTGGTGACAGACTTGGGATTGGAGGAGATATATCTTTGGCTGTCTCTTTCTTCGCGCGGGGCTTCTCGGATGGCTTGAATGCAGCATCCAGTCGCCTTTTTAAGATCCGTAGCTCCTTTAACGCAAGGTCGTCCAATCCCAGCAAAATTAACTTTCCCACCAACGCAGACATCCCATTCTCTATTTGCATAGAAGGTAATTCGATAGCTGTTGTTTTCGAAGACTGTAGCATCCGTAGACATGCGAATGCAATGCGAGAGCATTCGGCGACAGCTCTCGGGCCGGAAGTATTCAATGGTGTTGATGTCGAGGATGAGGATGGAGAGCGTATCAGGCGGTTTCCGACATTCGGAGAGCTGGTAACTCTGTTCAATGATCGCGGGTGGAGCGGTGACTGAGGAAGAGAGTTGGATCTTCGTAGAGCTTTGCGAACAGGCGTCTCGAGGTCTGCGCGCGATTGTGGCTGCTTTCGTACTTGGTGTGAGGATGTTGCAGCAGCGCTCAGTGTCTTAAGAGTTATATTGATAACTTCAGTGGCTAGGATCGCCTTTTCTTTTGCAGACAATTCTTCTGCTTCATGGCCGTCGGCCTTTTGGGATGCCGCTAATATTTTCTTGGTTGCCGGCCTTGTGGTCCTCTCTGGTTTCGTCTGAGTAGTCTGAGTGGCCGCCCTTTTTCGCCCGGCTGCTGCAACAGGAATTGCATCTTTCTGGCTACTTGACGCGTTTTTCGGAGCCAAAAGGTCGCTGAGGGTAGATACCGTCGCTGGGGTGCTTGTTGATGTCGAGCCAAGTGCGCTTTTGACCAATTCGAGTTTGTCGTGTAAGGAGGTCATTCTGGAAGCTGAAAGGGTGCATCTAGTATTATCCAAGTCTAATCATTACAAAAAACTCCATGAGGGTATGTAACCACAGCAAGCCGCGAAATTTAACATGATATATTGATCGATTCGATGTGGATCGGAGAGTCGGTCATGGAGTCGTGACTTTGACGAGCTGCAAGGTCGTTACCACAGCAACATTGGCGGTGGGGTTGGCAGAATCTCATGTATTTGAAGGGAACCGAGGAAAATCTGAGTCGTACCCTTATGGAAATACAAAACTGAACAGGGACAGCATCCAAACCCTAGCTTACCGTTCCCATGTCCGCCCAACTTATTTCGTATTTACGATAAGATAATATTTTGTTTACATAAAGATCATTATGATTGAAAAGACGGTGGTTCGACGACTGTTTCTTTCCAGTCAAGCACCTCTTCGAAGCACTGTTTTCGCAGCTGCTCCACGTTATGGGCGACCGCAACCATTGCAACGATATTATTCATCGTTGCCAAGTGTCACCCAAGTCTCTTTCTGGGAGTCTATGATCCCAAAGCCTCTGCGTCGCAGCAACAAGCTCAAATCCAAGAAGCCGAAGTCGACCGAGTGGAACCCAGCAACATTCTTCATCGCCATTCTATTGCTCATCGGGTCTATGTCCATTCAAATGATAGCACTACGAAACGAGTTTGCAACTTTCATAAGACGGGCAGATGCTAAAATCAACTTACTTCGGGAAGTTATTGAAAAGGTTCAAAATGGCGAAGAGGTTGATGTGGAAGGGCTTCTGGGCGCAGGCAATGCAGAGAAGGAACAAGAATGGGAAGAAGTCCTGAAAGAGATCGAGAAGGAAGATGAGCAATGGACAGAGGCACGCAGGACGAAGCCAAGGCGACGTTCACCGCAATCAGTCGAGAGTGCTAAAGTTGAGACTGCGAGCACTTCCGATGACACTCCAAGGCCGAAGCAAACATCCAATGCGCCTCGTGGATTCTATTGAGAAATCTCGGAGCGAGTCCTCACCTCTTGTTCAATTTACTAAGACCTATTCAACACAACCAAGTTGAAGGCAAATATTCATGGTAAGAGCTTTCATTTTACTTCCTACTCTTGAGATGACGAAAAATTCCGGATGTAAACCATTACTATCTCCGAGAGCGCAAAACCCATGTGGAGATTTCCGTTGCCTTCCTTCTGATCAAACCTACCTACGCCTTATGTGTTACAAAGCTTTTGATGGGGAATATGCATTGCTAACAACATATAGCAGGGACCACATTTCCACCACCTCAACATGGGCAAACGAAGGCAAATATCCAAGGTAAGAACTTTCATATTACTCCCTACCCTTGAGATGACGAAAAATTCCGGATGTAAACCATTACTATCTCCGAGAGCGCAAAACCATGTGGAGATTTCCGTTGCCTTCCTTCTGATCAAACCTACCAATTTATATGTTACAAGTCTTTCAATGGGAGAGATTGGTCACTAACAAGACATAACAGGGCCGTGTCTATAACCACAGTGGCATGTGTTAATATGTGTTATATGTTGATGTGACTATGAAAGCATGTCCTTGAAGGGACTGTTATTTCTTGTCAAACCCTTTGCCACAGCCTGGGACGGCCTATCAGAGGTGCCTGCTCCAAGTGTATGGAGATGGTCAACAAGGCTCGGAAGTAGCTTATCCGAAGACATTTCAGCTCTCACGCCCAACTCCCCTCTCTGGCTCCCATCCAGATGGTCGAAAAAAAGCTCTTCACCACGTACGCCACCAAGATTTACGATTGCAATCGGCATGCCTTGGTCTTTAGCCCGCCTAGCTAACCGCCAGGCGGAATATGTCGCTAGAGACGTTCCAATAACAAGAAGTCTTCCTGCAGAGTCAATTGCGTGCTCTGCGGCCTCCTTCACGGAGGATGCTATGCTCTCGCCGAACATTACGACAGCTGGCTTCAATATGCCAGCTGTACTAGAAGGCTCGAAAGCGCCATCCCTGTCCACCTTGACGGTGGATTTGGTGCCCCCTGAAGTAATTGGCGGGGTAGCCAGGCACGTTGGGCATGCTGGGTATCTGAAAGTAGTATATGGTGCCCCTGGGAGGTCCACATCTCCATCCGGGTTCAACTTCATTCCTTTGGCCCGACGACTCTCTGGGTCTTCGGAGTCGAGCGCTCCAGATGCGAGAGCTTCTTCGAGCAGCTCTGCCCAGGCGGGATTGAGACGCGCCAGTTCTTTTTGGAATACATCTCTAGGTAGCTCGTTGTGACAAGATATGCATCTTAAAACCCTTAGATAGCCATGGAGTTCCAGAGCTGGGAGTTCCGGATGCGCAATTAAATGGAACGAATCAACGTTCTGAGTCACAACATTCTTAATAAATCCCATATGTCCCAAATCCCTGATAGCGCGATGTGTTGCATTTGGTTCTGCTCTGTCCAGATTTGGCCAACCTAGGAAACTGCGGGCCCAGTATCTCTTCCGTGCCTCGTGATTCTGGACGAACTCGTGGTAATATATTGGCCTGTACGTCTTGTTCACCCTGTATGTGCCATTGTTGCCTCTGTAATCCGCCAGGCCTGACGCGACGGATATTCCCGCGCCTGTTAATATAACAGTTGAACCGGGACTTGTTGAGATTTTATCCAGAGTAGGTGCCGGGGGCGCGTTCAAAAAGTTTGACAGCGCTGCAACAGCTCCAACTGAGGTATTGGCGTTGCGGGGTAGGATCCTGGGAGGAGGGAGCGGTCCCGTGTAGGGTATCCTCATAAGTGGCTTGCGCATTTGATTACCATCAATGCAACTCTATACCGGCAGCCCTAGTGTTGCGGTAGACGTGGCCAGAATAGTGTGTGGTTGAGATAATCCATGAAGCGTCAAATCCATGTTGGAGCTTGAAAGTTCCAGATCCGCGTCATTCCGCCACCAATGACCCAGTAAATATTCGCGTCGGCCAAAGGCCCGAGAAAGGACCGTGCATGACAAGCAACTTAGAGGTTAAGAACAGTATACAAGCTCTGTTGTTCCCCTGGTAGTTCACAGCAACTGTTAATGAAATATAGACTCTCAATAACTCAGAGGCTATTAGAGCTTTTCGGAAAGCCAGTTACGCGAAGAATTAATTCATAGAAAATCCACTGTCTGCTTCAATTGCAGGTATCAATTCTCAGTTGTTCAAAGTCCCTCTCAGGCTTTTGGGTAGGCGATAAAGCATCAGCCTCATTATTAGTGGGGCCTTTCCACCAAAAACCAGGAAACCTTACGACAGTCTAGAAACTGAATAGTATTCCCAAAATAATCAACTCCGAACTGGCCGCGCAATGTTGTTGCGTAGTCTTTTCATATGCGCCGTTACAGATATATTTCTCCGCGTTGATAGCCTGTCGGCTTGAGGAATGTCGTTGATACGTTGTGGCCAGTTTCGGGTACTGCACTGCCCACTCGGCACTCCGACGCTGGCACGGCTGAACACACCCCCTGGCGCTTTCCCGTCGAGGACAGATCCACGACTTTCATCATACAGACAAAGTTGGTCGCGTGTGATCAGGACAGCAGCAGCCACCCCTCTATATAAACACGATCCTTTACCATCGATACCCAATCGCTCACCGAATTCTTTCTCGATAATTGACAACAGACCAAGATACCAAGCCGCAATGGCGACAGATCAAACGCAGAAGCGCGGGCACGCGGGCCACCACCATCACCACGACAATACCTACCTCGTTTCGACAAATAAGAACGATGCTGGGGTACGGATTACAAGGATTGGATTATGGTCAAACTTGGGCATGGCCATTGGGAAAGGCATCGGCGGATACCTCTTCAATTCGCAAGCAATGGTCGCAGATGCATGGCATTCTGTGACAGATCTGGGCAGTGATATTCTCACTTTGGCAACTGTATCATGGAGTCTGAAGCCACCGACCACACTGTTCCCAACTGGATTTGGAAAAGTTGAGAGTCTGGGAAGCTTGGGTGTTAGTGGGATGCTACTCGGCGGCGGCTTGTTCATGTGCTATAGCAGCTCACTGATCCTGTATGCCCATTTTATGGCTGATCCACACGCGGCAGCGGAGCTACTCGCCCATGCGCATTCACACGGACATAGCCATGGCGGCCATGGTCATGATGCTATTACGCCCAGTTTACACGCGGCGTGGCTGGCTGCAGGAACTATTGCGATCAAGGAGTGGCTGTATCAAGCCAGTGAGTTCTCATTAAACTTCCAATCTCACAAAAGGGCGCGTAACTAACCTGCTACTCTCAGCCATGAAAGTCGCACGCGAACGCAAATCCTCCGTCCTGGCCTCAAACGCTGTCCACCATCGCGTCGATTCTCTTACTGGTATCGTGACTCTCTTCGCCATCCTTGGAGCCAACTTTCTCAACAACGCGGCCTGGTTAGATCCTGTTGGTGGCCTTCTCATCTCGTTCCTCATTATCCACGCCGGCTTTGGGAACTTTGTTTCTGCACTATACGAACTGGCCGATAAGGGCATTGATGAGGAAGTCCAGGCATCGGTGCGCAAAGCTGCACTAAAAAGCATAGCTGCGTTTCCAGAGGGACTCGAGATAGAGCTCCGCGATGTCCAGGGTGTCAAGTCGGGCCAGAACTTCCTCGTGGACCTAGAGCTTGCGGTGCCGAACGATTGGACAGTGCAGCAAACAAGGACAATTGAAGACGCTATCCGCACGACGGTAGGCTCCAAGGTCCGTGGCGTTCGAAGATTGAAGATGCGCTTCATTTCAAATGAAGCCGATAAGACAACCCTGTTTGATGAATTCATTCCGGGAGATGTCAGCCCAAGGGAGTCGCCGGAGCCTGAGAACCATAACCACGATGACGACAAGAAGTCGCAGTAGGTCGGGGGCATGTCAGTACTTGTAGTTGCACGGCGTTTCGGGTGCAAGTCTGTTCCACTTCACAGGAAAGGGTGGCGCACGAGGTTGGATGATCAAAACTGTAGCAGATTACTTCGTGATTAGGACGTGGTATATCCCAGGCAGCAATTTTCGGATACACAAATATAAATAACAATTTTTTCAAGGAATAAGGAGTTTCCTCGTTTGATGTGATATTTAAGGCACGTTGAGTGTCGGTCGTGCCTTCCATTTATCAGATGTTAACTCGAGTCTCCTTCGTTCTTGCCGTTGTGTCTTCTATTATTGTGCCTCTCGTCGTGCCTTCCCTTCATGGTGACTCTCGTCGCGCCTTCCCTTTATGGTGACTCTCATCCTGCTGTGCCTTCATCGTGCCTTCCTTTTGTGAGAGCTAGACTATTTTACTCTTTCTAACTTTGATAATGTGCGTGTATCCTCTAATTCTCCAACGTTCCTGCCTCTCTAGCAGACTTCAAGATTGGGGATCATGTGCACTACGTACTCTACCGCCAGTCTGCATTGCCTTTAATGATTCGATGCTCGCCAACATTCCATTCGTTCAATACGCCACTATAGCCCTGGTTGGCTGTCACCACACTCGTTATTACTGTACTTTACTATCGTCATTATTATTTTGAATATTTTTACCTGTCATTGGTTTAGACTGGAGATTGACGTGGACGCGTTCCATGACTTGCTGAGAAACGTTTCAATTTTCTATCTTAGGGGTCCCCTTCTCACAGAGACTCGACAACTGTCTCGTCTAAATCCAACTGAGAAGCTTTGTTTCTCTAACAAACCTCATGGCGACCTGAGTGTGTCTTCCCAACAGAAAAATCATCAGACCCCGTGCATCATACGGCCAATTGCAGTTCCCATGGGCCTACATGATGTCCCTTTCACCAAGCTTCCTCTGCACATTCTGTTGGCTCCCACAGTACCCTCCCAGTCCCATCAAAACCCTCGGCACCGAATCCCGCATCTGTTGTCTCCGGTGCTGGGAACAGATCCTAGATCTGGCGATCTGTTGGGTCTGTGGAGAGGTGGTGGTTAGATGCGAGGAGGCGGTTAGTTTGGGGTGGTGCTTTTGGCATCGGGGGTGCTTTGGATGTTTGATTTGTGGGGAGAGATTGGGGTTGGGGGGTGTGGAGGGGGAGGGGAAGGTGGAGCTAGAGGTGATTCCGGTTTGTGAGGGGTGTGAGGATGGGATTTTGGAGCGGGGTGGAGAGAGAGGGGGGGCTGGGATGATACTTGGGAGGGAGAATGTTGATCGAAGGGATGGAGGGCTGGGGAAGGCGAGGTGGGAGCGTCTCATGAAGTCTAATGGTGGTAGATTTTTAAACCGGGCACCCCCTGGAGCTGGTGAGGCGCAGGTGGAAGCTGAGGCACGGTCGGCATGCAAACCTGACCTGGAGGATATAGTGCCGCCAAAGGCTGAAATGGCCTCTGAACTCGAGGAATCCAGAACAGTCACTGACACTCACACTCATCACCATAAAGATAGTCGCCCGAATGGCGACCCGTTGGATATCACCCATACAAACATAGCCACTAACGGCATTGTAGAGTCTCGTCCACAGACCATTGCAGCCGCAGAATCCATTAGCTATAATGGGGTACCTGAGTCTCCAGCTTCACCATCACCGGTCTATATCACAATCACAGATCCAATAAACGGACCATCTTTCAAGCCAAGCTTCACCAAGCCGATCCCACGATGGATGAGACAGCTTCCAAATGGAAGGGAGTGCGAGCAAGTTTATCTTCCTGCTGCAACATCATCCCCCGCCGCAGAATCTGAGGTCGATATTTTGCCAATTAAGGATACCAAAGATGTACTCGTTCCATCCTTGCAACCATCACTTTCGGAGGAACAAAAGCCACCGTCGCAAATAACGCATGTTGCCGCTGCAATTTCCCCTATTCAAGAGGCTATTTTGACATATAATGACTGCCGCATGACAATGAGCACTCCGCCAAAGATGCATCACCAGCGCCCAAAATCTGGCTCAAGGGATGCCATGCCACTCTGCATTGGTGGGGAAATGGGCACAGAGTACCTCAAAAGGGGGTTGCGGGAGAGCAGGACAGGAAATGTTGCGCTGGAGAGGATCAGGAAACTTAGGTCTATGAGACAGGTTGTGGACCGCGTGAAAAGCATGCAGATAAACGAGATCGGGATTTGGAGTGAAGAGGAGGGGGAAGGAGAACGGTGGCAGGAAAAAGAGATGTTGAGGAAAGAGCTGAATGGACTGTTTAGACAGTAGGGCTGGACTTGGTGGGAGATTGATCGATCGCTTTTCTAGACTGGACAATAGGATTGATTCATTGATTCATTGGAGATGACAGGCGCCCACTAATTAACGATGGGTAATAATAAGCCATAGTCCATTTTTACCCCTTCTAGAGTATTGCCGAGAGATAAACCCAAAAGTATAAGCATAAGCATCCGAATTCCAGCGTCGCTTTTAACATCTCGATCTAGTCTACCGTTCTACCTCATCTTTCGTATCAACATGTTCTCTTTATCCGTTCAAGACGACTCCTTCAACACCTTCTCGAGCTCCTTCGCGACGGCATCACCGACCTCCGTCGTGCTGTTCGATCCACCAATGTCCTTCGTGCGGACGCCAGCGTCGATGGTGCGGCGAACGGCCTCTTCGATGGCGCGAGCCTCGGCAGGAAGGTTGAGAGAATAGAGGAGCATGAGGGCGACTGAGAGGATCGTGCCGATGGGGTTTACGATGCCCTTGCCGGAGATGTCGGGAGCGGACCCTGGGGATGTTAGTTCTACTTCTGGGGGTCCACAATCAAGAAAATCAGGGGTACATACCGTGGATAGGCTCGTAGATACCATTGCAGCGCGAGCCATCTGGGATGCCGCTCAACGACGCAGAAGGAAGCAGACCGATGGAGCCAGGGATGACGGACGCCTCATCGGAGATGATGTCACCGAACAAGTTGCTGGTGACAACAATGCCGTTGAGCGCGCGCGGGTTCTTAACCATCAACATAGCCGCCGAGTCGATAAGGTGGTGACCGAGCTTGAGCTCCGGGAACTCCTTCGCCATCACCTCCGTCACAACCTTACGCCACAACCGCGACGACGCAAGCACGTTCGCCTTGTCGAGCGACCACACCGGCAACGGCGGGTTGGACTGCATAGCCAGGTGACCCGCGAGACGGGTGACGCGCTCAATCTCCGCGCGCGAGTACACCTCGGTATCCCACGCTACTCCATCACCAGTATCCTCCTTGCGCTCGCCAAAGTAAAGTCCACCCGTTAGTTCGCGGATGATGTTGAAGTCGGTGCCGCGGCAGACGTCGGCCTTGAGCGGGGAAATCTCGACGAGAGAGTCGGAGGCGAAGTTGCACGGCCTAAGGTTACCGTAGGTCTGCATCTCCTTGCGGAGCTGGAGGATGCCCTGTTCGGGGCGGACGGCGCCGGTGCCCCATTTTGGGCCGCCGATGGCGCCGAGGAGGACGGCGTCGGCGGCTTTGGCGGCGGAGAGGGCTTCGGCTGTGAGGGCGGTGCCGTGGGCATCGATGGAGCACTGGGAGGCTTGGTTAGTGGGTGCTTTGAAAGGTGACTCGGTATGACGGATTGAATACTTACGCCACCGAGGAGGTGCTCCTGGAAGTTAAAGTGGCCGACGCTTGGGCGGGCTGCCTCAACTACCTTGAGAATCTGCGAGGATTTAGTTAACAGGTGTTTGTGTGGGATTGAGCTTCGTCGGTGTTCACCTTGATTCCTTCGGCCACAACCTATAAATATTAGTTTTAGATTTCACAAGCGGGGTCGTGGCCGGTCGGCCTGGGCGAAACTCACATCTGGACCGCAGTGGTCACCTCCGAAAACGACGATATTGTGCGTAGCCATTGTTATTATAGAGGATGTGGGAAAATGGAAGTGGTGAAGCTGTGAACGGGGATATGGGCGTTGTTTTGTGTAGGAGGGGTATAATTGCACATCCGAAATCCCACGCGCGCTTTCGCTGCTGTGCTTCGCTTCCCCGCGCTCCGGTGTCGGATCGGGGAAAGCTTGACTCGGCACTAGTCGCCGAGCGGCTTAGTGCCATCTCGGGACGGGAAGGCTCGGTACTAAGCTCCGAAGAACGGTCATTTCGGTCACGTGCAAGCGACATTTTCAAGAAGGATACATAGTAGTATTTAAATAGACAATATATGGTTCCATCGAACTGATAATAGCCTATTGTGATATTAAACTCTTGGGATCTCCCTTACGTTTTTGTTTTATTGCACGGGAGGCAAGGTGACATTCTGAAAATGTGACCGTCATAAATATTTTGCCGTAGCCGTAGAAAAAAGCCGAATTTTGTGAATCGTCCGGGAAATAGACCGTTTTGGGTCCATCTGGGCTGTCTTAACAATCGTCCGATGTTCAAACACCCCGGGTGCAGATACAGTAGGATGCGAACAATGAACAATGAACCTCCTCTGAGACTCTGGAGAACTCGAGGCAAAACTAGCAACTTGCAACGTCGTCTGGACTTTTCTGTGCCGTCGGTGATCCATACAGGTCTAACTAAGAGTCTTAGTTACTGGAACTGGTTACTCTACTCCACACAGTTTGTGGCCCGCAAAGCAAAATCTTTACTCGGAGAGGGGTACAGTAGCGGTAGGAGGTTTTAGGTAGGAGGGTTTCACACAGTAATAACTCATTGTGGAGAAGAGCCGATTCCCTCTTGAGTGTACTTTCCCCAAGCCATACTTAATCGTATGTTCCATGACCCCAATCCAGCTCCATCTTGCATCCTTGGTGGAGTTCATCTTACCCAGACATGCAGCACCATGTGGGCCTAACAATGCAGGTACGAGAAAATCAACGAGCAGCGTGAGACTCTAACGGCAACGGCGGTACTGGATAAGAAACAGTTTGGTACAATGTGCAATGTCTGCAATACGGAGTAGTCTACTCGCACCGGCCGGCACGGAACATAATTTTATTATTGCGACAAACCAGGCAAGACAAACAGACTGACGGATGTCTTACAGATTATATCTATCAATTAATTAGCAAAAGCGACCACAGCATCGCAGGTGACAAGAGAGTTGACGATGGAGCGGTACAACATTCGGCGCTGCAGCAGATCAGCGCTCCGTTCTCCCTCGTCAGGCTGAACTCCTAGTCACTCCCAGTCACTGGAGGCAATTAGTCGGGGAAGCCGTCCCCACTCATATTATGCATGTCAGGAGTGATCGTGTAGGGCTGTTGCATCATCACGAACCAAGGAGGCAGATGAGGCGCAGGATCAACAGCGAACGCCGACGATCGACTCTCTATTTCGATGCTCCACGACCTCATACGACTCGTTCTCGAAGTAGGTTTTCTGATACAGCACGTCGTCGTGCTGGAGTTAACGAAAGATAAAAATACGGAGTACGGATGGCAAATGTGGGAGCTGCTACCGTCTAGCCCATGCTATGTAGCCCAGGCAAACCGTACCTCTATTGCCCAGTTAGTCGCTCCGGCTAGGCTGGTGGCTTGGCTAGAGCGATGACTTGGTCCTATCAACCCAGTCTGTCATCGCTCGCCAATCCCAAGATAATCGTTATTTCCAGGCACACAGCGCGCACTTAGGCCTGTCTTATCTATAGGACCTGCCGTTATATACCTATACACCTATATTCAGCCTGCTCCCCCTCGGGCCCGACAGCACCCAGATGTTCTCCTCGCATCGAGACTTGCTAGTTTTATCGCCGGCTTCCTGACCTTTTAATCTCCCAAGTGACGCATGTCTCTAACCGCACGGCAAACCGAAATAATCCAGGAACTTACGGAGTAGCGTGCCCACTTGCTTCCACAACTCCTTGCACCCCAGCAGGCATCCGCTCCACTTTCTCCATCGGCCAAGGATTACGGACTTATTGTACACATGAGCTTACTTGCAGCTGGTGAGCACCTCGACGCTATTTGTTGGATATCTTCAGCCTGGACGTCCTCTTCCTGTACCTGCCTTGAATTGTTCATTTATGTCGAGTATCACCACAATTGAACGAGCTTGATCATCGAGGGGTCTCTGTTGCCGTTGAGTATTTGTGCATAATTTGTACGGCATATAGTTCCATTCCTACCTCTCCCTGCTCGTGCCTAGGCTAACCATGAGACTATCCACAGCACGGCACTCCCTCCAATTCTCTCCGTCCTACTCCTCTCAGCCGACGATGCTGCCTAGGAACCGACCTGTCATATAAAACCGAACATCTCTTGCTGTATCGACAGTCAAGTTGCTGCCACAGCTCACACTGCACGATCTTTATATACTTGGTTCTCGAGGCATAGTTCTGGGCAGTGTGCAGCGTTGCTAGGGCGGGGTGCACTGTGCCTGTGGAGATAAGAAGAGGTATAGTCCGTCAGCAGTAGGCCACGCTTGCTATGAATTGGGAACCACAAACGCACAGGTTGGTGGCTCTGACGCCTGCGAGGCTCCCAGCCAGGAGTTGATGGCTAACCAGGAATAGCTTTGGCGACCCGAATGCCCAGACCCTGACCCCTCAACAGACCCCGACTTCAGCTGCTTGTCGAGAGAGTGCATTGGGAACACCTCAGGGCAATATAAACGCATTCGACGCCCAATCCGGTTGGACACCAATATTTGCCGAGGACTATACAGTTTTTAATGCAACTCCTGGCCGCCTCACAAATACACAGAGCACATTTGAGCCTTTCTCACCTGGAAACCCCTCACTAGCTCCCGCAGCCCATGAGGAAGGGTTTGAGAATTCAGACACGAAGACCCCCAACAGACCAAACCAGCGCCTCCGTGAACCACTCAGTGGCCAGACCGCGACACCTCCCAGGTCTACAGTCAAGGATTTGAAGAAGGAGAGACGTAGACTGGAGAAGTCAAATATGCAACATGATGAAGAGCCCTATCTTCAATCGGGAATTATGGGCCAAGATGACTTTCTCGACTTTACCCAATCCTCAGGGGATATGTTTTCTTATCCCATGACTGCTCATGTGCCAGTCCCTGCGTACCTGAATGACGACAAGTCATTCTGGGACCCTGATAGCAGCATGGCAGACGTCTCGATGGACTTCATGGCTGAAGAATCCTCATTCTATGGAACATCACAGCGAGTAAGCTCTTCGGAAGACCGGCCTCAAAGTCATCAAGCGTCCCAAGATCCCTTGGGCACTGTTCCTCTCCAACAACAAGGATCACAACCCCTCAGGCGGCACCGGCCATTAATGGCCAAACCCCCAGCAAGCAGCGCAGCGCAAAGCTTGGCTAATACTGCCTTCGATTTCAGCATATCGTCCATGCCACAGGACCCCTTAGCGGCCGATGTTTCCAGCGGTGTTGTTAACCCAGGACTCATTTTCAGCTTCCCAGAAGTAACGTCGCCACTTCATATCAACCAGAGCCATAGCAGAATTGCCCCTCAACGGTCCCGGTCGGCTGCTGGGCAAATCATGCAAGAACCATATGAACACCAGTACCGAGAGTCACTACGAGGTAAGGTAGAACCAAGGAGATCGCGATCTTTGAAAGAAAGTATACCAGACCTTTCACATGGCGGGGCTCGCTTTGGCTCTCCTATAGAAGGGAACCGTCCGAGTCCTCGTCGCTCATCTAGTGATAGTCGCCCGAAGAAGCGTGTAGCTTCCCACGAGAGCCAGCCACCACCAAATTTTGCAGGAAAGGGTGTGTATAGTTCTGGGAGACAGTCGCCCACAAAACAAGCCAGCCGAATGAACCTTGCATCTATACCAGAAGCAGCTGGGCTTAACCCGCGGACTGCTGTAACTTTCAGCATTGACGCAAATGGCCGAGCGAGGACCGAAACAACTATAGTCGTGGACAGGAGCAGAAGCCCCCAAAGAATAAATTCTCGGGCCTCGAATGATGGCTGGGAGTCCCCTCAATCCGGCTCATCAACAGACGAAGATCCTATTATGATACCGAGCAGGAACGCTTCTTTCAACATCCCTAACAAGCGGAGCATGCCAAAGATGGCCCAATTTGACACATCGAGACAGCATCGGTCACAAAAATCCGGATCAGCCAATTCGTCGTCTCATGGAGACCCGGATAGCGAATCCGAGACAGTAATTGATGGTGGTAAATCTGGGGATGCCGCTAGTGCTCTCCGAAAGGTCATGGGAAGCCGCCGCAGGAGCGTTGGCAACATGGCAAGTACACAACTACATGCAGCGTCCCGCACTTCAACACGCCAGATTTTGGGGGCACAAGGCCAGTATCAGCGCCAATCATATGCTTATCAGCCATCGTCGTCGAATGCCTCGCCGACAACCATCAGCGATCCAGATGGTGAGACCCCTTCTACAGACCCGGGAAGCATCGGAAGCGATACCACCAGATGTGTGTGCAGCAGTCGCGATGGCGATGAATATATGATCCAATGGTAAGGTACTAATCAAAACATAATTCTAACTTTGTAACTAACTCTCCGCAGCGAGTCTTGCGAGAAATGGCTCCACTGCAACTGTGTCAATGTTCACCCACAGCGCCTCCCCAAGGTTTATATTTGTGCATTCTGCGTGCAGACTCCCAACATGCGTGGCCCCCGTATCCGAGGCGCCGTTAGAGCCAACACTCAGCTGGCAGCCTCACCTCTTGCGCATAAATCGTTTGAATCTTGGCGGTGATATTGATATCTATTTGCAAGCAAAGTAGCAAGCAAGCATATGTGCCAGGATACTTTTTTTTCTTTTGTCAGCGTACGATACCCTTCCCACGACTTATTTATAATTCTTGTAAAAAGCATAGAAAAGCATTGTTCGTTTTTAGCATGACATGCCTGAAAGGAAGAATTTATACGAAGATTTAGGCGGCTTTTTGGACATTTTGGGGGAAAGAAGACAACGAGATACCATGTGGAAGGACAATATCAACTAGGAATAGGATAGACATATGAAGTTTACAATAAAACTGGAATCCATAGCACGGTTCGAATTACTATATACTATTTGCCTATGAATACTTCAATAGAGGAGGCCCTCTGATTTTATAAAGAGGCAGATACGTAGTTGAAACAATAAGTGGCATAGTTCTCAACACAATTCGGGTAGTTCTCAGGCATGGAACCTCTCTCTTTAGTTCCATTTTTCAGTAGCTAATCTATTAGTTATAACCTTGAGTAACTAATCTATTAATTATAACCTTGAGTAACTAAGTACCCTTACTTGTATTTTAAGTGCTATGATCACTATTGTCACTTACAGCCACTCTCTAGACCTTTGTGGGGCACGAGTATTTGATAGTAAACAGTGCTGCTTTTTTATTCAACCGCGTAACAGACAAAAATCTATGATTTAATATAGAGTGTTAATATACAGATAAACAGAATATTTAATCTTGGGTTTGACGGTAGTACCTGTGGCTCTTAATCTAGTCTACTCTCACTTAAGAAGAATAGTATCCCACATAGCACTCTTCCATTCCTCCGTAACAGTAGTGGTAAACTTGATCGAGTTAGAACCTTTCTTGAGGGTGCCCGGCTCAATGGTGTACTCCAGAAAACGCCAAACTCCGGCCACAGTAGAAGAGCGATAGAGGGCGCTGTCGGACTCCATGCTTTGGATATGGCCGATTACAACATCGTTAGCGGTGACATCCACGTAGCATCTGGCAGCATAGGCAGCAAGGGAGACAGTGAGGCGAGCACTGGCGTCCTCTCCGGGTTCGGCATCCAGTTCAAAGTTGATCGTCCACTCGCTTTCGTTGCTTAGGACATAGTGCCAGTCTTCGGTTTCGGAGATTCCGATGGTGAGTGTTAGATCCCCAGGCGCATCGTCGGTGAGGGCATGCCCGTACGGACCGCAGCCACCAGAGAACTCGCATGATAGACGATCGAGGGTGTCGATCTGCCATATCTTTGTACGATTCTGAGCTTCCCATGTGTAAGTCCCAAGGTCTATTTCGTCTTTCTCGGTAATTTCAATATCGAACTGGGTGAAGTTGGTAGTGATATCACCTACAGGCGATCCCTCACCCGGCCAGGCGAATAGTCCATATTCACCAGTTCGTACGTTATCGAAAGTGAATTTTCCATTCTCGTCGGTGGTGGTGCGATAGTAGTACCCGCAATACTAGTTAAGAGTGGACTCGTCGTTGTTATCCCCCAGGAACACACTGACTGTGTAACAACACGGTCATCCGGGGTCTTGATGAGGCCGGTAACTGACCCAGCGCGGCTTTGATACTCTGCGGAAATATCGGCATTGGGGAACGCGTACGGCCAGGCGGAATTTTCCTCCTCGAGTCTTTCCTCCGCATCGTCCAGGCTGCCGTCATTGAGATACCAGAACTACGGACCCCACATGCGGCCTTTGTCAAAAGTTCGGTCGACACCTATCTGGTAATGACCGCCACCCAGCATGTTCAGCAACGCAGTATCGCCAGTTTGGGCTTCCATATGGACCATGCGCTCCTGCTTCAGCTGGTCGCTATTGACGTACTCTTGGGAGGGCTGGATGAACCAGCAACCGACATCATCCCCATAAACGCCCCAAAGCTTTGCTTTATCAATGTTTATCTGAGTTGCCCAGTCAGTATTGCTTATTTGTATATAGTTAGAGTTGCTATAGGATAGTCATATCCGCGAATAGTTGCCGTGTTTCTTCTTCATATTGCCGTGCTTCTTCTTCATATTCCTCATCTATCCGTCTTTCCTCTGCCTCATTACTTTCGTCGCGGATTTTCTCCATTTCAATGCCATTTACTACCACACCATCTCTTGGGTCGATAAAGAACACGTTCCCCAGTGCGCAAGGCCAGGCGATTTCATTCGTAGCCTCCCACCAACACCCTGGTGGGTCGCCACAGATTACATGGACCTCCTTTGCATTGACAAAATTCGAAATTTCCCTTGATTCCCAATGGTACCAGTATTCATTGCTGTTTTCGCGCTGAAATTTGAGGCGCGTAATTAATGGTGCAACTGTTTCAAACCTAGAGAAGGCACTTTTGCCGATAGATATTAGATCGATGTCGAAGTTAAGCCAGACATAGCGCTTCTCAGTTCCAAGCTCAGAGAAGGCCTGCTTGTATAGCCCCATATTGCGGGCTTCGTGACAGACTTGCAGTGGCGCTGGCACAGGCGTTGTCGAGACCAGACGCCAGTTGTGTCCACCGTTCCAATGGACGACGCGAACATCGACAGTGCGGGGCTCAACTGTCAATTCCCATATCCGAGCACGGATCTCGAATGGGAGATGGTTGAAGGTGGTCATAGTGCTGAATCCTATGATGGCTTGGGCGTGTTAGATGCAGAAAACAGAGCTATCCAGGGATAGTGAGTCTTAATTAAGATAAAAGTGGCACTACCGAGGCAAAAAAAAAAAAAACTATACATCGTTTAGATACGAAGTCCGACGTGTAAACGGGGTCTCAGCTCTTGTATTTTGGCTTTGACCCCTAGATTCGGCCCGGGGCGGAAAATCGCCCGAATGTAGAAGCTATCAGACTTGTAGTGACGGCAAGCTACCCGCCCCCAATCCTCGCCAATCAAACGTAAGGCACGGATCTCAATCCTGCCAGGGCGCACAGTTACGAGCTTAATCACCGCGTATCCAACATTTGGCAGCAGGCCGCCAAGCACCAGCACTTAGTGGCCCGCTGATTGCCGCCAAAACTTCCCGAACCTGATCATTTTCGTCCCAGGTCCTTCCTAATCTAGGCTCCCTCGCAAATTTTCATACTACGATCCTTTATACAGGCGAAAATGCATATGAACCTGCTAGTTCTCTTGAAAAGGCGCACATTTTTCGAAATATACATCGTTTACAATTCTGAAGTATCTTGCAATGGCTTCCTGTACCCATGTTCAATGGCTAACCGTTCGCCAAGACGAGACCAATTTCGAGCTATAATATGGAAATAGACTTCATAATATCACTAAATGTCTACCCTAACCATTCACGCAATATCCTTCCGTCGTGCTCGAGCAGAAACAATCAGATGATTCCACAATATATCTTCTATAGTATAGCTTTGGAATGTCTATCTGCCGAGGGCATGCTATTGCCATAACCCTCCCCTAGAATGTCCTGAGCTCCCAACAGTCTCCGAGCTGTGATTGGTCGCCCACGCAATGGTTTCTGAAGTGTGATTGTGATTGGTCGCCTGCGCAATGGTGGCCAATTTACGTGAGTGGAATCTGATAGGTGCGAGATTTGAAGCATCCCAGGATATGGATGGGTGAGATTATCCTCGAGTATCAATGGCGATCCGGCTGGAAAGGCCCGAATTAAACTAAATACATGCACCTGTATCGCTGAATATTTCCGGATTAATTAGGCGCAGAAGTAACGGATGGTAATTAGATAGAGGACAAGCTTCACGCGCCCAACTTTGTACTGTACAATACACAGCACAATCTAATCGGGTTACCCCACAGAATAAGCGTTTGCGGGGTCCCCGCAGATTCAAGCTATTACTAGCGTCCGCCTCGTAACACATTGTTTCCCACTGAACATATTGCTAGGAAGCGGGTGATGCTCTGGAATGAAGGCTGCAACCTCAGGCGACTGACAAGTGTACCCCAAAGCATCAAGTACGGAAGAGCTACCAACACTAATCCCCACTCCACTAGTTGCCCTCCTGGCATTCTCCATGCGCTTCATTTACATGGTGGGAATATATTACCAGTATATTAACAACGACCAGAGAGGCAGCTGACGAGACAAGAACGATTCTTCTTAACTCCCCGACTTTTTTCTCCGCATATAAAGGCCTAGACCAGCCGATGGTTTGACGGCCAGTGATGTTTCCACATGTGGCAGCATCTTGGTCGTATTTATCCAGTGTCTATCCAGTGTCTATCCAGAGGCTACTACATCCATTACCTTCCCTTCAAGTATCTGATAGTGTGTTGTCACGTACTGTACAATAGCATTGGGGACAACCGCACTGTGCAGTAAGAAGTGCCGAGACACATGGACCGTTGGTATAGTTCTTGCGATGTACTCCTGTGAACATCATCACAGCAATAGAGTTGTCGATACTTCACCATCATGGCAACGGCAGCTTGATCCATCTACCCCAAGTGTGGCGAATTGATAATGCTAATTTCAAGCCTCAATCTCCACCAAACAATAGGGAATCATGCCCAACGATGAGTCGACAGAATACATACTTGGAAACAATGTAGACCTGCAACCAATATACGTGAGATTTACCGTCTCATGTGTCTCTATGACGGAATAGACAGAGACCATTTAGAAAATTCGACACATGACACACGGAAGAGCACCTCCGTCACATGCAGCCCTCGGAATTTCTTTCTGTCTCTATGTTCGACTTATTGGGCTGGCTAAATTCCACATGGCTGGTTTTATACTTGTCTGGCACGACAAATCCGCGATTTATGGAGCCTTGCCCGCGCAAAGGGATCTAATAGACTCTTGCGACGAAGCAACACGCTTGAGACTCCCCTATCATGCCAGTCTCGCCACTCTCGCCACAGAGTCTATGATGTTGCTTTAGCTATTCTGAATACCAGGAGGAGCGGTCGGCGTATAATTCTTCAATCTTCTCAAGTCACAGAGAAGTCAACCACAAATTAGATTATCCGGAAATCAGAGACTCGGCTCCATGCAGATCGAGTTATTTAGAAATGGCGGGGGGACAATTTGAGAGATTCCCCTGCTAGAGTATGATCGGATCGAGACTGCCAGTCACCTGCCCCCCTTTAATATGGCACACACAAATAGCCACCGGTAAGAGCTGCCGGATTTACTACCATTACTCGGAGTAAATACAGCTAGCTGTGCCAACAATCCGTCTTTTATTCTACTAAGCATGCTCTCTACTCTAACTCTGGAGCCCAAAGCCACAAACAGGGCCTCGAATATAGCACTGTGTCGATCCGCCGCTTCCGTCGAGCCGATTGCTTTATTAAACGTATCTAGAGCGGAGACTAAAGAACCGTTCCCAAATTACACAGTTTGCAATGCTCTTTCCTGGAGCCGCTTGCCTCTAAAGCGATATCACTATATATAAAATGCCCCTCTTCCCATGGGGGGAACATTTCGTCTAACTAAGATAAAGAACTCAAACGTCTCACTCATCATGATGTATACCAAAGCTACTATCCTCTCTCTTCTTGCTGCCGCAAATGCGCAGCAAGTTGGCACCCAACAGGCCGAAACACACCCTTCTATGACATGGTCAAAGTGCACAGGCACTGGAGGCACTAGTTGCGCATCCCAGACGGGAAAGGTTGTACTCGACTCTAATTGGCGATGGGTTCACAAAGTCGGCGACTACACTAACTGCTACACTGGAAACGAATGGGACGCCACTCTTTGCCCAAACGATGCAACTTGCGCGACAAACTGTGCCCTTGAAGGTGGCGATTACCCAGGCACTTATGGCATCAACGTGAGCGGTAACTCAAACAAGTTAACATTTGTTACACCAGGCCAATATGCTACTAATATTGGCTCGCGAACGTACCTGATGGCAGATGACACCAACTATCAGATGTTCAATCTCCTCAACCAGGAGTTTACATTCGATGTGGATCTTTCCCAGCTTCCTTGCGGCTTAAACGGTGCCCTTTACTTTGTCTCTATGGATAAAGACGGAGGAATGAGCAAATATCCTAACAACAAGGCTGGTGCCAAGTATGGGACTGGGTACTGCGATGCTCAATGCCCACGGGATCTCAAGTTCATCAATGGACAGGTAAGCACGTATTTGCGGTCTGCAGTCAAACATTAGCTTATCTATGTTTTAGGGCAACGTTGAAGGGTGGAAACCATCCTCTAATGATGCGAACGCTGGAGTTGGAGGGCACGGCTCTTGCTGTGCTGAGATGGATATCTGGGAGGCTAACTCTATGGCCTCAGCTTTCACGCCACATTCTTGCGACACCATCACCCAAACAATGTGTCAAGCTGACGCCTGTGGTGGAACCTACTCATCTGATCGTTATGCTGGGACTTGCGATCCTGATGGATGCGACTTCAATTCATACCGCCAAGGCGATACATCTTTCTACGGCAAGGGCAAGACTGTCGACACTAGCAAGGTGTTTACAGTGGTGACTCAGTTTGTTGGGAACCCGCTTACAGAGATCAAGCGCTTCTACGTCCAAGCTGGAACGGTCATTCCTAACTCCCAATCTACTGTTACAGGGGTAACTGGCAACTCTATTACTACGGCGTACTGCGATGCGCAAAAGGCTGCCTTCGGTGATACTTATAGCTTTAAGACCCACGGTGGAATGACTTCTATGAGCAAGGCCCTCGGCGCTGGGATGGTGCTCGTCATGTCACTCTGGGATGACCACTATGCCAATATGCTTTGGCTTGACTCTACCTATCCCACAGACTCGACCAAGCTAGGCTCCGTCCGTGGTTCTTGTGCAACTACGTCAGGCGTCCCTAAGGATGTCGAGTCTGCTTCACCAGGCGCGTCTGTCACCTTCTCCAACATTAAAGTTGGCCCAATTGGCTCCACGTTTAAGGCACCAACGTCGTAAATTGCTTCGACTTTAAAGGGAGAGATTGGGTCTGCATTGGATGGTATGAGGTGGGATAGAAAATTACCTGCCTTCTGAAGATGCAAGCAGGCACCTCACCAAGCCTTGCGTGTCCAAGACTTGACGAGGCACTCGATTTATTCCGGAAGATATGCTATTGTTATTTTGTTATTTTGTCCATACTGTCATTTACTCAATTTACCATTAGTATAGTTAGCCAGGGACTGAAAATGTTATATTTGTTCCGGCCCAACCACGAAATATGCCCGCTCGTGAGCTGGCCGGCCGAACCACGAGTAATTAGAAATAGAAGTAATCAATTGATCTATATAGCTACGTTTCCAGCTGTGTCTGCCCGTGCTCGTTTCCGACGAGGCCTCTCAACTAAAGCTATTTCTGTACGAGTAGCAGGGCCTGATAAATTCCCACAGTCATGGTCATCATTATGACAGTGTACACTACACTCCTTTGCTTCCTTACAGCACCGGCACCGCTTTGTACTACACTGCTGTTTGCACTGACATGATATTCTAACCCGTGCACTTGTAGAAGCCTCCCTAGCTGCACGCCCTAGTGTTACTTCCTTTGTAGAAGTAGGAATTAGGATATCAGACCATAGAGCTTAGTCTACAACTCTAAGTAATTTCGTAGGTATAAGGCGTTATATAATACTAGAAGCTATAAGAATGTGATATCTATGCAAGTAAGGCTCTTCTAGAATACGTGCAAAGAGCCTCTTATTATTAGTTAAGGTTCTATCCTCTCAAGGCACCTTTATAGAGACTATAGCTCTAATATCAAAGTGCTAAATATCGTGCTTCTTTGTATATTTGCGTACCATAGAAATCCTTGCTCGTTGAGTGGCTGTAATAGCTCTCTTAATTATAGGATCAGGTGCCGCCTAAAGCTTAGTTCTAGGTTAAGCTAGAACTCAGGCCTAGGTCCCACGCCAGAGCTCTAGTCCTAAGCTAGAGCTAGAGCCAGAGCTAGAGCTAGGCTTGGAATTGAGTTCCAAGCCAGAGAACTCAATTCTAGGCTCTGGCGCTCGAGCCTAAAGCCTTGAGCTCAAGAGCTTAGAACAGAACTCAGGCTCGGCCTAGAGCTGAGCTAGTACTCGAGCCTAAGCTCGAGTAGGAGCTACACGACAGAGCTTAGAATTAAGCTCTGGCTCTCGCTCAGAACCTGAGCTGGGTTCGGAACTGAGTTCTAAGCCTAGGAATTTAATTCCGAGCTCTGGTGCTATAAGGATGCCTCCTTACACAGGGCACATTCGGACCTAAGGCGACGCGCGATAGGCGACACTGTAGTATGGCAGCATAGGAGTTCTAGTGTCGGAATGGATTTAGAGCCTAAACAGTAGCGGCTCTAAGGAACGCTAAGGACTAGCCGAGCCGGACCTGTTATGGATATCAAAGGGGTAGGAAGCCTTAAGCTCCCCCTTTATCTTTTTTGTATCCTTCGTAGTAGACCTATAGGATTGCACCGACTCCTATCCGACTCGCACTCCTATATGTAACTTCTCGTGATACGGTGCCCTATGTCCTTACAGGTGCCTGCTGGAGCTGGGCTCTAGCTCCAGCTTTGGCTCGAGTTCTAGCTCGAGCTCTGGTTCTGAGCGAGAGCTTCGAATTGAGCTCTCGCTCTAGCTCTCGCTCGGAGCCAGAGCTAAGCTCTGAATGGAGCTCTTGCTCTAGCTCTCGCTCGGAGCTAGAGCTAAGCTCAGAATTGAGCTCTGAATTAAGCTCTCGCTCTGGCTCTTGCTGCTGAAGCCGTGGGTCGATTAGAGCTTCCAGCTCAGACTCAAGCTCAGGCTGGAGCTCGCTCTCAAATATCGGGCCCATGGTTGGGTCCTCCTGCTGAATTCCGACTGTAAGATCCTTCCGGGCCTAGCTATTCAGCTAGTCGATATATGAGCTCCGCTCCTAGAACAGAAGCTTAGCTAGCGCACACCTAATTGTAGAGTGGATTTAGGTGTTCATTACAAGCACTACTTCGAGTAGCCCATTCTTCCATTCTATAGACCTATGATCTATTTTCCATGCCTAGAGCTTTACTTCAACAACCCCATTTGCCTGCTTAACTAGGCCTTGCGTTTATGGTGATCGTGGTGCTCCATTTACCACCTGTATTCTATACTTCCGTAGTAAGAGTAAGAGAGCCCCCTTAAATTCCTTCCTGTTATCAGCCTACATAATCTTTAGAGGTAGGAAAGCTGTAATGAATTAAGCAAAGCACTTTATAATAGGCTCTACATGCTTGCTTTTTAATGGGTATAGCTGTGTATACTTTGAAAAG
>KV455016.1:233436-253177 GCA_001662575.1 Pseudogymnoascus sp. 23342-1-I1 | reverse complement strand
GCTGGGCCGGCTGGGCAGTAGTAGCAGCCGCAGCAGTCGCCCGGCGCGTTGACGCCCGGCGTAAGGCGACATCGGTAGCTGCAATCATGGCTATGGGCGTCTCGGGAGTGCCCTGGACGACAGCGTTGGCGTTACGGGGGCCGCGCGGTAGGGGGGCCGGCTGGTGTAGGAGTTCTGCCTGGTAGGCCTGGACCATGGCGACGCCAACGACTGGAGGCCACGTGCGCGTCCGAGCTGGGCGGCCAGCGGCAATCTGGCCCTCGATGTCGGTGGTGAAGCGCTGTATAGCCGCGTCATGGCTACAGAGCGGTGCCACGGCAGCCAGGGCCCTGAGGAGGTCGCGGCCTGGGTCCTGGGGCCAGATGCTGCCGTGCGTGGCTGGGAGGGCCTGTGCAATGGGCAGGCCCCAGCATGTTGAGATGCGGTTGGCAGCGTTGAGCTTCTGCCTAGTGACCTGGTCGCCCTGGGCTATGAGCCGGCGTAGGGCCTCGTGGTGCTGCACAAGGGCCATGAGGCTATTAGCATCGGCATACTTGGCCTCCCAGAGCCGCTCCTCCACAATGAGGCCCCAGGCATGGTGAACAATGGTGGAGACCTGCTCGTCAGCCTCAACTGCAGCCTCAAGGACTACCTCGAGCGTCTGGAGCTTCTCCGCCCGAGTAAGGCCGACGAGGGCAGTGTGCAGGGCTTCCTCTACCGAGGAGCCTGCAGCACTCAGGGTAAGGGCTCCAAGGGTAAGAGCCTGGCTAGGAACCTGTCGGGTGCTGGCTACCATGGGAGCAGAGGTAATGGCAAGGGCTTGCTTGGTGTAGGTAATGGGGGTGAGTTGATCAGGGTAGCAGAGCGCTTAGGGGGCGGCAGTACTCTTGTAAGGGCGGCAGGACGCTTGTGGGGGTGGCAGGGCGTGCGCGTGGCTGGTACGGCGTGTGTGTGGCTATGGCGCTAGTACGGCATGTGTAGGACGAGCGGGGTAAGAACCTATGGGGGTTATCAAGAAGAGATTAGCTGGTGGTCTTAGGTCGGGTCAACTTGCTCCCAACTACTCTGTATCACGAAGTAATGGCGGTAGGTGCGAATCTTACCAACGACCGCAAGTGAACCAGATGTCCTGGAAGCTGGTATGACTAGGGATGGGTTGGGACAGAGGACAGATGGATGTGGGAAGTCTTGAAACGACGACCCAGACTAGAGACTTTGGTTCTGATCTCTAGGTGCTGGGATATTAAAGTGAGGTTGAAGCAAAGCAATACTGGCGCTGGTTTCAATCTGACGTGGAGGTAGCTGGCCACCTTGATACAAAGAGGTTGAGGAGTTGAAGACGTCAAGGAGCCTGGCAAAAGTGGACCAACACCAGAAGGGCTGAAAGGCGCCCACGTTAGGTGCATGTCAGGCAGACGACAGAGCGTCGGAGGCAAAGTGGCATGTGTTGGGTGTCGGGGAATAGACAGAGAAGGGAGGGAGGGTAGAATCTTTATATGCCGTGAAAGCGGCGGTGCGCCCGTGCACGCGCCTTGCCTAATGCGGAGGGATTCCTGATGGGGGCTGACGCAGTTTCCTGATGCGCACTTGCCGCATGTTATTTTACATAAATAAAATGCTTGCTAACTACTTGTGACAATTTCAGGTCGAAGGAGACTGGTTTATAGTGATTTGATTTAAGAAGCTGTAAGGACTGTCGAAGGTAGATCTATACTAAAAAGGCAAACATTTAACTATCGGAATGCGGTAATGACAGGTCAAGTAAGATCAAAGAAATCAAAGATATATGAGCACCCTAACCTCGTCTAGCTTCAGCCTTAAGAATTTCTGCCCAGTCTTTTGTAAATTGGTACTCGTCTTCCATCGACATTTTTGCTTGGTCGATATTGTTGCGTTTACACCAACGAGCTTCAAATATCTGCATGGCGTTCACCGCCGTCTCAGCTGGCTTCTGCGCCTCCTCACCTGGCTCCTTCTTAATCTTGGGTTCTTTGTTCTTTTTGGTTTTACCCACTTTCTGTGGTTTATCATCATTATCGACACGGCTATCGTCATCGTTAATGTCGAAGTGAACTTGTGCGCTGGCGGGCTGTGCTGAGGGAGATCGACCTGTATTGCCACGGTGGCCACTCTGCCATTGCTCATATCGTTCCTCTTGGAATATGGCTGCCTCATATATTGCAATGTCTCCCTGGACTCTCCCCCAAATGCGACGAATTGTCGATCTGGTTTCCCAGCACTTGACGTAGCTATTATTACCAAGATACCACTTGACTCTGACCGCTGTTGGTGTCGCTCTTCGCTGAAACTCACCGTAGGGCACCTTTGGAATTGGCTTGACAGACTGTACTGAATTATTAGGAGGCAAAGCAACCCCTTGGATGACTGGCAGGTTGTTCTTTCCAAACTCCCATTTACCATTGATTTTGCTATCCCCTTTCCTATTCTTCGTAATATCAATGTCCGTCTTTCTGTCAACTGCATAATCGGACTCGTTTTCAAGCCTGAAGCTCGACGCATTTGGCGGACCACGTCCGGTGATGACCTTGGCCGGTCTACCATCCCTGTATCCTTCTATGCGGAAGACATCTTTCCTCAATCCAGCCCTTTTTCTTGCAAGCGTGGGACTCCAAAGATCTTCTGGATCTACGTCTTCGTCGTCTTCATCGCTTTTTTCGCTTTGATATCCCGCATCTTCATCAACGAATAACCCATCGTCGTCAAGATTTACGTCTGTATCTTCATCATCGCTTATTTCTTGCATTCCGCCATCGTTTTTCTTCGTTTTAAGGTCTCTGATTTCATCCTTGGCCTTTTCAATGTCCTCCTTAGTAAGCTCGAAGCGTTTCTTCTGTATTTTAACTTCAGTTTTTAACTCGGGGGTTTTTTCCTCCTTATATCTGGCAGCAAGATTGCCGTGAACCGTCTTTGTCTCAGCAAGATATTCCCTGAGAGCCGTGAGGTTACTCTCTGCAATGTCAAGATTGTCTTGGAGTTGCTCCTCCTGTAACTCAACAGCCAGGTCATCCGCTCCATTATTCTCACGAGCTCTCTTATAGTTTTCTACGGCCGTGGAATATAACTCCTCCAACTCATTTAGGTCAGTCTTTATCTCTTTCACTGCCTTCTTTGCAGCGTCTCTTTGCTTGGCGATATTGGTAGGTTCATTGCCTGTTTCCTTCTTGAATTCCGCTACCTCATCCTTAAGAACAGCATATAAACGCTTCCTCTTTTCAGCTTCGTTACGAACTACAACTCGGTTGGCCTTAGCTATGGCGAGTTCATCTTTAGCAACTCTTTCGTCGTTGGCATTCTGTTCTGGTAGAGTCGTTCTGGAGGTGACTTCCATGATGAACAAGATTTGATAGAGACGAAATAGCAAATATAATTTAAAATTAAATTCGATGTGTTATATAGTAAAAGCAGAGAAAGCCTAGGCCTCACCATTAAGGTGGCCTCCCTAAAAGCGGTTTTAATAGTTCGTGGCCAGCCACCTTTATTGAGTCTGCCATCGTGTTAGTGATGGCCACCTTTGTCCAGCTTGCCATCGTGTTATCGATAGCCACCTTTATGAGGCTCACTGTAGGTTACTAGTAGGTCTATGTTATGGATACTCTATTTATATGGGTTATAATCTCTATACCTCGTTGATCGGAATACATCCTTACCTACGCTAGTAGTAGAATGTTAAAACGCTAGGTGGTGGTGATACAGTATATTAGAGACATGCGTTTTGTTTGGAGTCCTCCACAATCTACGGCTCTTAGGCAACATGAAGAATTCCATGGCAGGAGCACTGGTATTGATACTGGCCTTGTTTTCACTAGAGCTGTTCTCAATGAGGCGCAGACCAAGACGGGGACAGCAACGTGAGTTATGCTGCTAGGTTTAATTACCTTTCTAATATCAGGCTAGCTCCGGAACCCAAATACAACTCAGTGGAGAGAGCAAAGCGACGGCGTACACTCTAACTGCGCATAATCTCACAGCCACTTTGTCGAGTGTACTTCTTGATACGGGCCCAATACCTTCATATACCACTGCAAGCTTTACCTCAAGCGTCGCTGTCCGTACCGCACCTATTCTAGCTGTTGCAATGTTGCCATTGATTTTAGTTTTGCCATAATTTCATAGAATTATATAATGAATGCTTAGTCAAATGCAGTTTGACGCGGAGACAAACCACCCTAATTTAAAATGTGTATTATATCTACTAATCGTATCTACCAAGGTTGAAGTTGCGGAGGCGGTGGTACTCTTATGGTTCTCGTCGCCACTTCCCTATCTTTGCTCAAGACCCTTCCTGCGTGGTTTGCTGAAGTATTCTCTTTTATATCCAACGTTTTATGGTCCTTGGTGAGTTAGCGACAAAGTCAAGATTGCAGATATGGACATCTATACAATCTCTGCTAAAAAAGGAGGCCAAGATGGCCGGTCTGTAGTCTTGTACGTGAAATACTTGCCATGACGAAAGACCAAGACGTATATATCCGCATCACAAGCCGAGCTGATTGAAGTAGCACTCTTAAATAAGTTATTCCTCCGCCTACGAAACTGCTCACGCAATCTTCGTCTCGTTAAGGCCTGAAGCTTTTTATCTATATCGTGATTTAGACATTCTTCTTCCATGATGCAGGGTATGGTCTTGGGAGAGCTCTGCAAGCCTTAATCACGATTTTACGTAGGTGATTAAGTTGATTGTGGCAGCAACATTTTACGAGAACGTAGCGTTACCCTAGCAAACTGAAAACCCATCCTTGTCAAACGGGCCCCCACGCGATGGTGGTAGGCAAGATCCAGACTCATGTGCCGAACATTGTCTCTGTAATCTAAATTATCTCCTGTCTGACTTTGCAGCTGATTGAATCCGGCGACTCCTACAACTTGTACGGATCTTCATCATGGCGTTAACTCAGGTTAAAACAGACATACTATTATGGTATAACACGTTTGTCCAAGCAAAAATGGTCATACCTCTGTGGTACACGATTATTGCTGGATTGATGATTGCGACTTGGCTCGTCTTTCGTTTTGGATATCGACTCGTTAAGTGTACCTGGCTGCGCACTTCATATCTTTTCATTCTAAAGAATCTGATGTATCCTCATCTCTTCAAGCGACTTCCTTTTATGGGCGTAATCACAAGATTCAAAGCTATTATGGTTATACTCTACCTCTCTGGAAACCTCCTATATATTGTCATACCCACGGCACCGAGGACTGAAATTAGTACACGTGCTGCTATGATGTCCACAGTCAACCTCATTCCACTTCTCTGTGGCCCACGGCTTACTCTGGCATCAGAGATGCTGGGCATCTCACTCCGCACCCATTTTGGAATTCACAAGTGGATAGGCAGGACTGCAATTGCCGAGGCTCTCCTGCATATAATCATTTCTGTTATCAGCGAACAGCCGTTTGCGTGGACTGCTATGAATCTCTCGGGCGTTATTGTATGATCTCACTCTATTGTTTGAGTCCAAGATGCAACTAACACACTAAAAGGGCGGCTCATCGCTTGGTTTACTTTTCGTCTTCTCCCTTCACCTCCTCAGAGGCATTATGTACGAGTGGTTTCCTCGATCACACCTAATACTCACTGTTGTTGTACTAGTGGCTCTCCGGTTCCACCTCTCCTCGAAGAAGCTTGTGGCGAGAAGCTTCTTCCTGGGTGGTATATTTTTATGGACAGTCGTAACCTTGCTTCACTGGGTTTACTTTACATTTAGAAACATCTCTAGCGGTAGGATACTCGCCAGGGCGAGAGTCATGAGGCTTCCTGACGCAATAAAGGTGGCAGTCAACGTTCCCCGGCCGTGGCATGTCAAGGCGGGCCAACACATCTTCCTCTCGATCCCTGCTGCCGAGATAACGTCGGTGCTACAAAGCCACCCGTTCATGATTGTTTGGTGGGAGCGAGATACGGATGGTCTCACGATCTTTCTCCTTGTAGATCCGAGTCGACGGTTCGCCAATAAGCTGAACGGGCTTCAGAATAAAAAGCTTGTATCTTTGATCGATGGTCCGTACGGTTTAGAGCACAATTTTGGAAAATATGGGACAGTCTTGATGTTTGCGACTGGCCTGGGTATTGCTGGCCACATGTTATATATCAGAGACCTTGTTAGCGGGTATAACAGTTGCGATGTCAGCACCCGTCGCATTGTTCTCATCTGGCAAGTTGATGACAGAGGTGAGTCCTTCCACTGTCGCCTGGGATGTCTTCTAACATTCTAGCCCATCTGCAGTGGGTAAAGCAGTGGATGGATGCTGTGATAGACATGGATACGGGATACGTAAGGACCTTGTTCTGTCTTAATCTAGTGCTAATCTACCTCAGATCCTGAACATGTTTCTGTATGTCCCGTGGACGCTAGATAACGTGGATTCCGATGAAGAAATCGAGAAGCCTGCCTTGGGTAAGCCCAGGATTAAAGAATATGGTGATCATAAGAAGTTAGACAAGCACTCTGGTCCTCCAGACATCACGGAAATATTCGAAGCGCAGATTAAAGCAAAGATGGGAAGGATGATTGTTTCAGGTATGACAACACTAACGTTGAAGGAAATATCTGACTAGTCTAGTGTGTTCTAGCAGCGTCATGACCGACCAAGTCCGTCGAGAAGTTCAGAGGAATATGAGCGCTGATGTACGCTTTGTCGAGCTGGATTACCAGCCACCTCCCTTGAATACAAATGTCAAGCTTGATATGGACTTTAGTTGTAAAGGAATGCCGTAACTAGCTTGGGTTGCAATCGCGGTTCGCAATCGCGGATAAGAGTGGAAAAATTAGGACGGGTAGCCAGTGGAAAATTGATCTGTGAATTTGATTCTTTGTTGTCATATGCCAACTATGACGTCACCTACTTTATGAACCAAGTTGATCTGAGACAGTTACCCCAGGTAAACATGGGCCCTGTCAATACGAACCCATGCATATGTGGGCCTAGGGTAAACGCGGGGGTCATAAAACATTGTCTATTGAGATAAAGGATAGCGAAATGGCCCATTAAAGCACCCTCTCGCCCTAAATGGCAACCAACACGCTGTATGTACCGAAAGCCACCTAAGTCTTCCGTCGTCTTCTACACCCACAAACATGCCTCGGCGTTGGCGTTGTTGTATTTGCGACACTAGTCAGACTGCTACTCCCGATGTTGCCCGCTGCAAGCTGCCCGAATGCACCCACGCCCGGTGCCACGGATGCGACACCAGATTCATCATATATAAGTCTTGCCACCGCCTATCCCGGGGAACGCTAAAAATGCTAAATAGCTACTGGGTCTAAATTGTTGTTTCGGGATGTTTGGGCATTGCAAATTATGGTCCTCTGTTGCGACGAGGAGGTGGCGGAGTTTAGGGAGGTCGTCTATTACAATGGCTTGAATCGGAACATTTCTAAATATTATCGTTTTGCTAGGTGCCATAAATATAGCTTTCATTAAATATTCAGTTGGTTTCAGATCGCTTGCCCACCACGTAGTTCGTCAAGGCTGCATTTCAAACCCCAAAATGCTTTCCACTCCCTTTCTGCCTTGACCTCCATCTTCATTGACTTCTCAAGCGCATTATGTAGCTGAACAACAAGCTTCTGTAAAAGCTCTGGCGACGGCGAGGATACAGATGCAAGAAAAAGCTGCTGGTAGACATCAAATGTCGACTCACGGAGGTGTTGCGAGTCCGCAAAACATTGCCGATAAAACTTAATCTCTTGCCGTAAGTAACCAGTCTCCTTTGTGAGCTGTTCAACCCTAGTTAAGAGATTAAGCTTTGGCTCAGATTTCAACAGCTGAAGCCTACGTGAAGAAAAGTCGAGAACTGAGGTGGACCCATTTTGGCAAGCGATAGCATGGTCAAGCGAATTGACTTCTGGCGGCCTCGACGGGCCATTAATTGGTCTTGAAGTTTGCTGTAACGGCATAGGAATTATATTGTATTCCTGTAGTCTTTAATTAGACACGGGAATAAATTAAATGGAGTTGGGATCAAAGATCGTATAGTGATCATACTATCCGATTTTGCAATTAATGCTGTCTCTTGTCGGAGATGAAGAGATCTTCTCAAAGTGGATGGAATCACTACAGATGGCGCGGTTAGGGTCGAGGGAGGCATCATTTTGAAGGTGACCTGCTTATTATTGAGGGTCACCATACGTTGTATGGATGGCCTAGTTAAGGTTGGGGGGCATCACTATGTCGATGGCCTCCTTACTGTCGAGGTCCATCATGCATAACAGCTGACTCACTAGGACTAGACCCTGCGGGTGTGATGCACATTATAACGGTTGCACCATATTAGCACCATAGTTTATTAATTCAGTGCTCCATCTGATCTTGTAACCAATCCCTGCTGTAATCCCCCATATACCTAGTTACATTCTCGGCATTCACCTTGGGTAGATTCCCCCTCCTGTTGAGCACTCCTACAGATTTGACATTGAGACAACATGACGCCTTCAAGCCGCTTCACCTCGGCCCTGCTCAATTGGAGCTCAAGCAACAAGTCTGCCGTTTTTGGAACAGTCGTCACTAGTTCTGATCCCCCTTCAAGCTCGGCAACCTGAGCTCTGAGGCCATCCACGAGCTCACAACTTTCACTAACAGCCTCATATGTGAGATCAAATAGTCTTGCGGTGTCCCTATGATTGTGCTGCTCGAACTCAAGCGCTTTCTGAGTTACGCCGTGTTCGAGGCGCTCTTGCTCAATCCTGGCCTGGTAGTCTGCGAGGACTTGTTCATATCGTGTTATTATAAGACTAGCATGGTGTGCAGAAACTGAACATTGGCGCAGATCCTCCTCTAGCCTTGCAGCAAGTTGGTCGGCGTTCTCAACTCTTCTGTAGAAGTCTCCTAGGAAACTCCAAGTTGACATCTCAATGCACTTATTGCAGTGCCCCGTAGAAATCTGTTTAGAGTCAGAATACTATCATGAATATAGGCTGAACGCGTACATTAGAGTTGCTATCGGATTCAGACATTATAATGCGACTTGTATTACGAAAGAGCGGTTTGTCTGCTTCAAGCATGGTATGTATATAGAATAAATCATCACATGGCTGATGGCCATCCAGGGTGATGGTTTATCCTTGTGCAGTTACCCTTGCTCCGGGATATCACCGGCCGGATATATTCCTGCATAACGTGCGGCCATAGAACCCACGGTTATTGCGGGGTAAGGCATAACCAACCGACCGCAACAGCCACAAACTACGACGACCTTGAATACTAAATCCTTGCCACCTTCCCTTAACTACTTCTCGCCCCACTACACACAATACGGAAACAAGCAGAAGTGAATAGAATAAATAGTCTACAGAAATACATCGGCCCCACAGCACCTACTCAATCACTATTTTTCGTAGTTTATTTGGTAGCTCAAGGTACCAATCCAAGTCGTCATCTCTTGGAGAGGGTTGGTTCGATTGGAGTCGTGTGGATAGCTTGTCACATCCGCAGAGTGAAGTCGCGTCGAGCAGTTGACGGGAGATAATTAGAGGATGCCTCGGTATGATAATGGTTATTTCTGAACAATAAAATTAGCCGGTGACAGACGGGGTGCGGTGGATACGTACTGTTGCGGGGATCTGCACCGTCGCGGGTATTCGTACTGTCGCGCGGTTCCGTACCGCTACGTTCCGAGCCGAACCGTTTCGCGACCGCCGACTCTCTCGCCAACTTCCTGAGCCTCTTCAACCGAAATCGGATTGCATGCGGTGTCCGTTTTCTGCCATTCTTCTCATTGAATAATTTCGTAAGGTACTCGTTTTTGGCTGTTGCATTATGAGCTTTCACGTATTGAAGCAACTCCAACTCCTTAGTGCCCCACTCTTTTCGTTCTGCAGACATTGTTCGAAGTAATGGCATGAAGTTTCGATTCGCGGCGCGGGGGGATCTATTTGACCCATTGGTTTCCTTGTTACGGACCGGAGGTGCCGGGTTTTTCGTTACCCTTGTTCTGCGCCCTCGTGAGGCATTTATATTTTCTGATAAATGGGGATAACTGAATGTTATTGGGCCGACCAAGCTATCGGGTCGGATAATTTGATCCAATTTCACTACGCAACAAGTCGGACAAAGTTACCCTTGTTACGCGCCTTCGTGGGGCATTTATATTTTTTAATGGGTGGCGATAAATGAACGTCATTGGTCCAACCAAGCTGTCGGGTAGGAGAATAGCCAGCCAGAAAAATACTTCAAGGTAATATGACGCTATTCAGAATCCTGTTTGCTGATCCGCACCTCATAGACGCCAGTACGGCACAGTAGTATACACGCGCGGCGTTTGTTGGTTTGAATGTGGTGTGACTAATGACTTCACAACCATATTTTCAGGGTATTTATATACTTAATACATGCGCCATTTCAAGGGTAGAATCCAATAACGATCTCGCAATAATCATGGAGAACGAAGGAGACATTAATTGGGATGTATTCTTCAATGAGACACCAAATGAACAAAGCACCCATACCGTCATGGACACAACCATCCCCAATCTAGGTGGTGACACTATTTCTGACTCGGATATCGCTGCACTTGAGACTTGGGTACAAGAAAACTCCACCATTGACATGGACGCGCCTGATTGCCGTCAAGATCATAGCCAGAGCCCTCAGGAAAGACGACTTTACAGGCCTCGGGAATCCCTGCCTGCTTTGGGCCAGAGTATGGGCTTCAGCGATCTCGCATCAGAGATGCAGCAACTCAGAGAGATGTAAACTCATGCCAATAACGACTGATGATATACGCTGACAACAGGACAGGATTTACAACCAGAGCCAGGCTCTCAGTGAATTTTCCAAGATAGCTGACGACGCCCACGACAAAGTTGAAGAGGCGTCCACCAAGGTTAATATTACTTTACGGTACATTGCACTGACGTACCCATGGATATTTCTGACAGCATTTAGGAGGGCCGCAAGACTAAAGGCAGTATATGATCAGCTCATTCAATGGTCTGTAGACATGCAAGGGGCCGTTACAAGGGAGGCACACCGTAGCGGGCTCACAGTGGTGGATCATTAGATGGGGCCAGCAACAACATGGGGGCCAAAGAGGCATTCAAAGAAATCCGAAGTTTTGTTTCATTCCTTCCACAAGGAATATTTGTACCGGCATTTTAGACCAGCCTTTCTTTAAACGATGAATAACATCATCGATGCATTGATTAGCTCAGGAAAAGCTCAAAAGGCTCAAGGCCAGACTTTCCAATCATTCCTCGCCTCTTTGGCAGTGTCAGTCGTTTTATGCGGATTTGTCATCTCCATCCATGTCATCTTCAGGGCACAGTGGCTCCAGTTATAGTAAGTTGCGCATGCTTTCATACGGGCTGGTGGCTAAAGTTCTCATTGCTCTGGGACATATTCGGATGTCGAGCCGAGATGGCGAGCCGTGCCAGTGTGGCCGCAGATGATCTTTCTCCCCATGCCAGACCCCAGGCCGGACCAATTATCTGGCCTCGAGAACTATCTATTCGATCGATATATGCATACACTTTTGAGGATATTTATTTTATTAGGTTTGTCGTTGCTGCCTATCCTCCTGCCGATAAATCTCGGCGGCAAAAGCGAGACCGTGGGGGTGAAGGGATTGGATCGACTGAGTTTCTCAAACGTTGGGTTCTCACACCCTTACCGGTACTGGGCGCACCTCGTTTCAGCAGTTTTTGTGGCTATATGTGTGTGTCTGATCTTGCAAGCGGAACTGCGGAGTTACAGCCGATTTGAGGAGTCCTTAGGCGCTCAGTCTACCGGATCTAACATCCTCATTGTCTCTTCATCAAAGAAGCTGCTTGATTCCAAAGCAATTCGAAGACATTTTAGTGCCATGTTTGGGGGTGTGCAGGGCATCACGATAAATCGCGACTTTCGCCTGCTTGATGCTAAGATCTCCCGTCTGGATGCTTGGATCGCGAAGCTTGAGGTGGCCGAAACCGAGCTGGTTAGGAAAGCGAGCCTCTCCAAGGGAATGCCTACTCAGCCTCTATTGGTTCAACATAGTTTTGTGCTGTTGTGGAAGAGATATTTGCTCGAGAGTGACCGACCCACGATGAGCCCATCCACTTCCAGGTGGAAGCAACTTTTTGGACCTAGAGTTGACACCATACAGTATTGTCGTTCTAAGATTGTTCAATGCAGCCTTGATATAGAGCGGGATAGACTCCGGCCGTACTCGTTTCCGTCCTTAAACTCTGCGTTTGTTCATTTCAATCATCGACTCTCAGACCCACTATCTGTTCTGATTCTGGCTACTCAAAGCCCGTCTTTTTGGACGATCAAGCAAGGGGCCACGCATGATGATGTTATATGGACGAATCTCCCTATACGTCCATGGGAAAGATGTATTCGGACAGTCACAGCCTATTTTCTTTTTGCTGGGCTCATTTTTGGATACGCGCTCCCTGTCACCATCACAGGTGCTGTGTCTCAAATCGCATATATCGTTGGCATAACCCCAGAATTAGCCTGGCTAGAGACGCTCCCAAGTTGGATGGTACCTGCAATTCAAGGTGTCCTCCCGCCGATTATGCTGGCAGTATGGATCTCACTAGTGCCCATGGCTCTACGCGTCCTGGTAAATTTCCAGAAGTTACATTCACATCAGGCCGTAGAGAGCTCGGTGCAGCGGCTTTATTTTATCTTCCTCTTTATTCAGGTCTTCCTCGTCGCTTCCTTGTCCTCTAGTATTACAACAGTGCTTGCGGGGCTTGGAAGCAATGCTAAATCGGTGCCCCTCGTCCTTGCACAGAACTTGCCAAAGGCTAGCAATTATTTCTTCTCCTACTTCATCTTGAAGGCATCTTCAACAATCAGCATTACACTTATATGCGGCGAAAAGCTATTGAATATTCTTCTTTCGTATATACGAGACAAGACTGCGAGGCAGAAATGGACGAGGAGCGAGGCGCTCAACATCAAGCTCTGGGGCACCTTTGTGCCGGTATATACAAACCTCGCATGTATAGGTATGCGCCCCTGTAGACAAACTGTGCTCGGTGCTAATTATCAATGCTTTAGGTCTAATCTATTCAGTGATTGCTCCGCTCATTTTACTGTTTAGTGTTATAGTATTCGGGGCGCTATGGATACTATATCGAAGCCACCCCCCAAAGCTGTCAGACTCGATATTATGTGGTCGAGGCCAGTTTTATCCCACCGCTATACGCCAGCTATTCACTGGTTTGTATTGTATGGAACTCTGCCTTGGCGGTTTATTTTATCTCGTCCGCGATAGCAACGACGAGCCTGTCTGTGCTACACAAGCTATCGCTATGATATTCCTAGTATTCTTCACTCTGGTATTCCAGTGCACAATGGGTTATTGGGATGGGCTTAGGTGGAAACCAACTTCAATCTTGGGTAAGATTGTTGGCGATCACAAACAGGAGAAGGTGGAAAGTAAGCAGGTCGCCAGATATGACACCGCCCGTACAGTGTGCTTTAATAAATGCGGAAACGCTAGCAGCGTATTGAGGTGCATCATATGGGTTCCAAAGGATGCTCTCGGCATAGCGTCAAATGAAAGCTATCATTCACGAAGATATAATAAACGCCTAATACTTAGCACCAAAGGAGCGTCACTTGATAAGGATGGCAGGATAGTTTTAAGCGGCGGGCCTCCGAAGTAGTAATTATTACAACGTCTAGGGCGGGGGGGACGTGGAGGGCTTTAAGCGCCATCACTAGTCGTTCGATACTGGCCTGGACCTCCAGAAGCGAATCCCTAGAGACGAGCACAGCGTGCTCCTTCTGGACTGATCAAGCCCGCCCCCGCGTGGTCACCACTTACTCCTTGAACCATTCTGGGCTCATGGCGAAGTGGGGGTACCTGTAGAATAATTAGTATGGTAGATCAATTGGCGTATGACATACGCACCCATCTTCTTCCGTTTTTTCGGGTATGTTGAACCAGGCATCTGTGAGTTCTGTAACAATATCTGGTGTTGCGCCGCAAAATTCGATGGCAGCATGTTCGGGTGCATCCGCTTTGAGGAGGAGCCAGAATCGACCCCATTGCCCTCATTACCACCAGAAAGGCTGCCACGATACTCCGTTGCGTTACCCCGCTGCGTTACCTACGTTACCCCTGAACGTTATCCCTGTACGTTACCCCTGTACGTTACCCCTGCGCTTATCCTGAACGTCACCTCTTCCCGTTTCCCTCATACTAACTATTTAATGCGCCATAAACCTTCGATATATTAGCTGAGTTAGAAGGACGGCGATCTGTACATTTTTCGACCCTCTAGGAAAATAAAAAAACCTTGAAGCTTCGCGATCACAGATCCGAGACAGATACTAAATGTATATAAAGGTAATTGATGTGCAGGTTGTGGTGGGAACCGAGTGGAATGAACAATGAACATCTTGCATTTGTTTTTGACTTTCTTGTGCTCTAGTAACTACAAAAACAAGAACCTAGAGTAGCTACTCTGATATCGTGAAGATAAAATACCACTAAATGCTAACGTGATTCCCTATCGCGCATTGCCGTCTTTTTCGCACGCCGCTTTCGTAAATAAATAAATAAAAGAAGCATTATTAATATAACTATAGCGACAGTAATAGCAATTCCAGCAACCCCCCCTTTGCTAACGGACTTGTGCGATTTATGTGTGGAGTTTTCGAGCTTTCGGGCAAGAATCTGGCTTCTACATTCATTTTATTCAAAAGTGACTCGTTGATCCAAGATGTTTACATACCCTAGAATAGAAAACATGCCTCCTCGAACTTTATTTTGTTGCAGAGAGAGTTGATGTAGCTAATGCGAAGAAAGGCTCAGCTGCTCACCTCATGTATAATATATATCTAAATTTTTGACGTTGGCGATTATCCTTGCGCGTTATCCCTGTGAATTACCCTTGGACGTTACCCTTGGACGTTACCCTTGGACGTTACGCTTGGACGTCACCTTTTTACATTATACAGACACTTGTGAAGCGCCATACCGTATCCTTCAATGACCATCTTGTACAGTGAATTTTGATAAACTATATTCTTGCTGCGAGTGCGTGCCACTTCTAACTTTGCTATTTCTCTCTTTGCCAATTTCCTGCAATCTTGCTCTCTCCGCCACAGCGTTGAATATACAGCTGCAAGTTTACTAATAATTGCTCTTGCGCTCCCAATAACTTGCCTGCTTCTGTGAAATCGAATATCGTATTATTGCCACCCACCTCGCCCACAAGCTTTCCTGTACCTAGAAGACTGATGACTGCCCTGCAATCCTTGATCGATTTCTCGACAACCCTTGAGGTTTTGTTCATCCAAGGATTTTCGATTTCGAGATACAAATGGAATGAACCGGCTTTCCGGAGTGTACGTCGGTGGACTAGAGAGCTGCCCTCCCTGTTACTATCCTTGACGATGATAGCAATGTCTACTACCGTTAGTGTTGGTCCAGAAAAACTCCTTTAAAGCAACGGAAAACATACTGGTATCTCCATCGTCTAATCGCTTTCTCTTATGTTGATTTGGTCCCAAGGACTTGCTGATTCTATACTTTAGCGCTGTAGCTTGGCTATTATTGTCGATGATGATTCCTTGATCCACCAGCCTGCTTTCACTTTCAATCACACTTGTCTGCGTTGATTCAACTGAGATCTCTTCTTCGTCAGAATTAACCTCGCTGTCGCTGTAGTCATTGGGTGATAGATCTCTGACTTGATCTGTTTTCTCAGATGCCTCAAATTCTTCCCGTGTTGGCGAGTTTGAAGAAGCAACGCTAGAACTATCAGCCAGCAGGCCACAGTCCAAATGTAGGCAAGCTGCAGCCTTTTTGCTTCGTGAAGATGTAGGTTCATTTGTCTCATTCCCTGACCTTAGTGACACCATGTTTATAAATGTATTCTATTAACTGAAGTGCAGTCTGAGATATACTGGTGGCAAGATCAAGCTAAGAAAGAATGTGAATTTGAGAAAGAATAGATGAAAGACGGCAGAGGCCAGCCTCTTTATACTTCTCAGCTGACTAACTTTAGTAACAGCGGATTATCGTAAACTACTAATGTTTAGTCAAAGAAGTGAAAGAGTAAGAGGGCGGTGTAGCGGATAAGTCCATCCGGAAAGGAGACGCATCAAGGCCTCTAAGCGCTCAAAAGTGTTGAGCCAAAGCATCGAGTCTGCCTTATGACGCGAATTGTAACTCAACTTGCTCCGCAACTCTCTGCTTATTCGTCCTGCATATGCGGGTTAGAGCGTTACTGTCCAGCTGAACAACCATCAAGGTGAAATCGGGCCTCCTGAACCCTACACACCTTCCTTTGCTGGCCACAACTCCTCAATCCACCTGCATACACGGGTTTGAGAGTCATTTTTAGCTGAAGAACCCTTGCGCGGAGCGTCGACTCTGCTTGGCGACAGTAGAATGGACCAACTTTTCCGCAAATCCCTTCCCCAGTCACTCTATTATGTGCATATCCTAATAGAAATTATTGATTCGTTCGAGCAACCCTTGTGCGGAGGAGCCGAGTCTGCCTTGTGGCACTGAATTAAGCTGAAGTTGCTCCACAGACCTCTTCCTTGCCTGCATATGCAAGTTGGATCGATATTGTCCTGCTGATCAACCATTTGATTCTTCCGGATCCTTCCTACCTCCTTCAGCCCGTGTCAATCCCTCCTCACCTACATACACGGGTTTACGCGCTATATATTTGGAACCACTTTTAAAATTCGCATGTAGGTGGCAAAAAGGAACGTATTAAGGGGTTAACGGAAAAGCTATCCAAACCTCTATGGAAAGGGCGAATTTGATACGATGTTCAAAGGGCGTCCAGTAAATTAAATGGCTCTGAAACCAGTATATGCATGATAACTAGCGGGAAGAGGATTGAGAACTTGGCAAATGACATTGAATTAAGGGCTGAGTCTTCGAGGCAGACTTGATGCCCAGTTCGAGGCTGTATGCAGATGATGAGGGGCGTCAGGATTTGTGGAGAAGGGTCTACAATCTACTATCTCTGGTAGCGGAACCACTCAGCCGTTTGTAACACATATAGTATCAATATCAGCCAATGAGTCTAAAGAACTAATGCCTGCAAATGTCGTCATTCCTATTTCTACGCCTTGGTCTTGCGTAGCTCCCGGCCTTGCTGCGGCGAGTGGTTTGCAAGTATATTGTAGAGGAGCAGGCATCGCCTATGCCCCTGCTGGACGTATAAATGCGGATCGATCCCCAGCATTGTATTAGTGCAACTCACATCCTCATTAACTTTCTTCGGATTCAAGATTATTTTACATCATGGCCTTTGCACAACATGAACGAGTGTTTTCCCCAAATTCAGCGGATACTAAAGAAAACTCTCCGGTAGAAACCGCTCCAAAAGTGAGTTATGAGGGAGGTTCCAATATCGATATTTCAACTGACTTTTAAAGAACTTAGCTGATTCGAACATGTGTCCAAATCCACAACCAGAGTCCTCACTTAACTTGAATCGAGATCATGATCATCACCCGCAAGAAGAGATAATATCTTACGATACAATCGACCTTAGCGTTGCGGCGGTAAGTTTTAACAACAGTGGCACTACCAGATTCCAACATTAATCGTTATCAGGAAGCTGGAAAATATCCCATAGTAATGCTATTACAAAGTTGGTATCTTAATAGTTTTTGCACTACAGCCACTAATGCATTCAGCGTTGGCTGCATTTTTTCGGAAGCGACAGCGCAGTGACAACGGCTGGGACAGATGTAATCAAGAAACAGATGGGCTGATTGCGAGCATGATTGAGACCGCCCTTCGTGAGAGACGTCGTCGCAAGAGCCCCGTACGTTCTTTGCTAACTTTAGCAGAATTAACCAGTGGAAAGATAGCGTCTGAAGTGCAAATGCAAGGCAAGTAACCACTCGTAGGACCATCCACTTTGCTAACAGTAGGTACAGAGGAAATTATAACTCTTGGTGGTAAGCAAAACCTATGAAATATGATATAAAGAAGCTAATACAGAATCTAGATAAAAATCAAGAGCTTGAGCGGGACCTTTCTCACGCGACAGGTAGTGCTTCCCCTCTACTTATACTAGCGCTAGGTAGTGGTTAATTTTTTTTATAGGTCGTATAGACCAGTTCCGCGAAAGCTGTAATCAACTCCGGTTAGAAAATAGGGAACTTAATCGTGCGTTTTTTTCCAATCATCTAAATATTGCCATTCTCACTTTTTACAGTCAAACTGAGAGCTTTGGAAAGCCAAGACATTCAGGTGCAAAATAATGATCAAGCACAGAGGGTTAACCTTGTTGGTGACCAAAATAAGCAAAGCGCTGCGATGGGCCAAACTCAAAGAGCTTTATTCAACGTGGATGGGATGCTGTTGGGAAAGAGGAGAACAAGTGAACTTGACGGAAACTTAGGCGAAACAGGTCCGCCGATGAAAAGGACCCGGTTCCCTCAGGCTTAGGCAATGATCTTGCGAAGCTCTATTTTCTTTCAGTTTTCTCAGATTCTCAATCATGGTAGTGAAACGCAAATATACTTCTATTGTCTTTACTTCCGCTATTGCTATTTATGATGAAACTATCTACCTGCATGGGTTTTACTCTGGTTGATGTACACGTTAATCTACATATGCGACCGGCCTGCCGTAATACTGGCAATGGCACTGTGAATGGCTGCAAACTGCCTGCATGGCTCTGTTCAGGGTATCGACAGTCCACTTAAGTCTCAGAATTTCCTGTGCCAACGCCGCATTCGTATGCTGAAGAGCCTGAACATTTGCCCTTAATTGGAGATCACGCTCTTCAAACCCATCCAACTGAGATTGAAGCCGTCGGGCGGTTTGCCCATGCCTAGTTTTCTCACCAATGAGGGCGTTAGCTGCGTTTCGCAGATCAGCAGCGATGGCAACGTTTTCGTCGGTCATGACGGGGGTTTTTGGCTGTTCAAAATCCATCGGATCCGTCTACGGCACAGTTAGCATAGCCAGACAGCAAGGAAAGTAGAAGCATTCACCAAAGTCGTGATTGTCTCCATAGCTAAAATTAAACAGCTTGTAGTTTGAGTAAAGGTGAGCAATTTTTACTCTTGTCGTCTATCGCTAGCTAATGGACAATAAGTTATCCGTCCGTAGTGAACGCTACAAGGGTAACTCAATGGCAGTAGCATGTTGATGGCATTAACATGGCGGTGGGCATCATAATCCTGATGCCAACCTGGCCGATGAGGGCAATCAGTTGTATTTCTAATTAATTTGCTACTACGTCGCAATATTACCATACACTTTGAAGATTCCACCCGCACTAGTTGCAAGCAAATGCTTGATTTCTTCGTGTGATGTTCACTGTCATGAACGTACAGGAAGATGTGCCTCAAATTTTATTTTTCGGGTGAGAGATTTGATAAATACCGAAATAAGTCAAATCAGACTGAATACAACAGTCCATCAGCCAAGAAGCATCGGCCTGTTGAACTTGACATAGTCAAGGTCCACCGGAAGGGTACGCCTGCCCAACAAAGACCAGATTCTATCACACTTCCTATGTACGACCGCTATCATAAGAGCCACAAAAAAATGAGAGAGTTAAATGGGTATCGTGGTAGCTGAGCAAATTATGGGTTGACCTGCACTTGCTTTGGAAAGCTTATAATGATCAGGCAGCTACCCTTATCAGCCCTCGATTCCTAGTATATATTATGTAACATTAAATAACAAATTTTATTATTATATAACTAGTATTTGATTAATAATGGCTACCTAAAAGTGGGTGACCCTTAGCAAGAAGGTGCCCGCAAGAAGTAGGTGGCTAGCAAGAAGTAGGTGGCCCGCAAG